>PVIH01001039.1:118416-143379 GCA_004025045.1 Sigmodon hispidus
GTGTGTGTGGTGTGTGTGTGTGTGTGTGTCTTTCTCTGTTCCCCCTGCCCCCATACGTGCATAGCCCAGACTTCCTGTTTTTACAATGTAACTCAAGCTGGCTTTGAACTCTTGACAACCCTTCTGCCTCAGTCTCCTAAGTGTTGACCCCATACCTAGCTCAGACGTGATTTTCAAAGAGGAGTGGCCTTTGGAAGATGACCTTCATTAATAAAAGCTGAATGCCATTTTATCAAGTGGTCTATAGACGGAACTATGGGATATAAAAAGGTGTTCAAGAGTGTCAGTGATCACTCTCCATTTGGGAGAGCAAGTATGTGTTAAAGTGGAACAAAGTGTTCCTGGAACTTTCTGGAGTCTTATAGCTGCTTACAAACCACTTATTATTTATTTATTTTATCCACAATCAATTTATAGATAGAACCACTATATTTATAGATAGTATATCCATTAAGGGTCCTAATTTTATCCATTTCCAAATAGTTGTGTGTGTGTAGGAGGGGAGCTTTCAAGAGATAGAAGGTAGAATACAGTGGTATAAAAAGGAATATGGCATAGTAAGGGTTAAATTGGGATAGAAAATGGAAAGATAGGGTAGAGGAGGAAATGTGAAAAAGAATAAATAATAATCAGGACATTTCAAAGCAGTCATATGAAACCTACTATCATTGAAGCTTCCTAAAATATATGCCAACATAAAGAGTTTAAATGCAGTTACTTTACAATGGGTGATGATATCTCTATTGGATACCACAGACTAACAAATAGTGTCTAGAATGGGTCATTATTTTAGATTTGTTGACCAGTGAGGTCTCATAGACCCCTAAACATGACAGACTATTGCCATTGCTCTTGGCTACTCAGGACTTGATGGTAAAATCATATTGCAGAAGACACCATATACTTGAGTCATAGAACATGGAGAAACCAAGCTGTTTTGGGTAAAACTCAGAAGTTTTACACTTATTGGCTTTCATAGTCTGAAAAGTATTACACATACTACCAGAGGGAAAAGTAATCAACAATCACATCCAGTTGTGAGTACTGGGAGCTACAATGACTGTCTTGGCAAGACGTATCCACTGATGCAGTAGTGGCAAAAACATCATGTGAGCAACCAATCACTTTCTGATTGTATTTAAGCCCTACTCCACAAGATGAAAACCATACCTGTTACTGTTTTTGGGGTAAGAACCTGTGGCTAGACAGGTCATAGCCTCTAGGTGTAAACTACTATGATTAAAAAAGAAAAAGAAGTGATTTTAAAAGTGCCTATTTAAATTTCATTTTATTGAAAGTAATCTTTATGAGCATTATCTCTATCCATAAAGAAAGCCACAAATGAGAAGTAAGTGCTGAGCAAGAGTCTTTTCAGCAAATTTAACAGAAGCCAAGAAAGGGGGAAGAGAAGCTTCAATTAACCAAGCAGACTTGGTGACATCTGAATTTGCTTCTCTTTTTACTGTCAAGATTAGCAGAACCAAGTCATTGGCCAATACACCAGGAACACCAGGCTGACCACAGGAGAATGAGTGTTGGAGCCCAAGTCTCTGTGACCACCAGGCCTTGAACCTTTCTCTACACTCATTCTCAGGAATAATCTCTATTGTTCTAAACCGCTCTCATTTTCCACCCTTGAGGTCTTACTCATTGCTAAGCTTCTTAGTCAACTCACCATAAAAGTTTCATAGGAAATACAGTTGCAGATTATTGACTTGGAAAGTGCTTGGAGACAATGGTTGGACCTGGCCTGCTGCCTGACTTCCTCCTACCAGGCAATAAGGTCTGCACTATCAAAAAAACTCCAGCCTGTTTAGTACCAAGTTCATATTCATTTTCTAATATGAAGTAGAAACAACATATATTTCATCACTCTACAGTAGGAAAGCCATCTGGTACAGTTTTCTCTCCCATGTGCTAGTGGCCTTTATACTCTGATGTGTAAGGAATAGAACTGAGACTTTTTCTTAGATCTAAAAATCAGTCTTTGGGCAAAATCTTTTTCTTCTGAAGTTTATGTCTGTAGGAGAGGTCAGAATTCCAGTGACCACCAGCCAAAGCCACTTGGGGTTGTATTTAGTTTTGACAGCTGGTACTCTACCCAGGTACATAGTCCAGAGAGTATAGAAATACAAGGTTGTTTATTTCATTGTGACACAAACCTCATTGCCAGGCTCTTATACATTGGTACTACATTCACTCACTCACCCACTCATTCATAACATTTAATTATGACCATATCCTTTTTGACTTTGATGGGGTCGCTTGGCAGTGTAAGTGGGAAGGTAAATGTAAAATTTATTTTCCCATCCTATTAAATGAATAGCACTCACTGTCAGCTCCCAGACTTATAAGGATAAAGAAGACATGCTTCTCCATTTGTAGGGTACTCCATCTACTAAGACAGACAGGTCATAATGCCAGTGAAATGGGAAAGAAGTCAGCTCAGAGATGAGAAGAGGGTACCAGGTAGGATAGTAGAACAGTCATATCAGACTGATGCTCAGAAAGAAAAGAGCATTTGAAAGAGTTAGCCATGGGAAGTAAATAGGAGTGGGCTTGATCGGAAAGAGCATTTGAGGGAGTTAGCCTTGGGAAGCGAATAGGAGTGGGCTTAGCTCATTCAGAGGAACTTCAAGGGCAGATGCAAATCTAGGTAGAGAATGAATATGGAAAACCCAGGGAGGAAGTCTACAGAGACCACCATGGCAAAGTCAAGTGTATTATGCATTTGTGAAGTGAATAGGGCAGGCATGGTGAGGATGAAGGTGGAGAGGAAGGCAAGGACAAATTCCTAAAGGCTTTATCTACTGCATGGTTTTGTTTACATTTCCCTTGGAATCTTTGAGGAACCAGTGAGAGGTGTTACTTACAGGAGGCAACAGGACCAGTTGCCAGAGAAGCATCATGGAAGATGCAATGGAAGAGATGGGTGGAGAGGCTTATTTATGAAGAGACTTTTGCATTAATTCAAGATGAAGAAACCATGTGTGGATGGGGAAGTTAGCAATGAGGACCAAAAAGAGGGAATGGATGTGAAATAAGCCGAGACAGCTACATTTAATAACTCTCACTAGAGGGAAGCTAAAAAGGACAGTCTAATTTAAATTCTGTTTCCTGGCTTGCCTCTCAATTAGCATTATAAACAAGAGTGGAAAAAAAAATGGTACTCTGGGAGATGAAGAAAAGTACACTTATATCTTTCATGCCCCTTATCTGACCAGCCACCCCACCTGGGTGTTCTACATAAGATTTTTATATTCTATCCCCCAAACAACTATGATATAGGGGAATGTTAATTCTCCATATGTAGATGAGAAAGTGGGAAATGGACCATTAGCTAGCAATGCATATAACTCCTCAAGGGGTTTGGTGGTCACTTGAGCAAATGAAAGGTGTGAAGAGAGGAAGACAGGTGAAGAGTTTCTTTCTGGATTTCAGATAGCATAAGTAGCTTGATTCATACAGAGCTGGTCTTCCCAGGGGTGCGCGCGCGCGTGAGCACACACACGCACACACACACACACACATTCATATATATTTTAGACAGAGTCTCTTGTATCTCAGGCTTATTTCAAACTTGGCATATAGCTAAGGATGACCTTGAACGTCTGATCCTCATGCTTCTTTCTCCTCAGTATTACCATTTCAGATGTGCGCCTCCATATTCAGTTGATTCGGTGCTATGGGCCAAACCCAGGATGCACACTAAGCAAACGCTCTGCCAGCTGAGCCATATAACCAGGCCCTAGGATTGTATGTTGATCCCCCTCCTCATGCCTCCCAGGGCAAGCAGAAGAAGTAGCAGCTGAGCTGGCCTTTGTGGAGAACTGCTATTTATTCAAGTGAAAAGGTTGAAAAAGATTGAGAAAGTGCATGCCAGCATCCAAGGACATGAATGAGTATAGTGTTCTGGAAAACCCCAGGAATGTCTTTGGCTCTGTCTTCCGGGACAGTAAGCAAACACATTCGCATGTCAGGATTAATGACTCTTGTTCCTATTATGCAGAACATACGCAGCAAGGGTAAGATACTGGTTCATATCTTCAATCTGTTCAATGGATATTAATTGCTCAAGTATGGAAACAGAAATGAACCAGACAAGCTTGCTTCATGTTTTCTGTCCTGGTTGCAATTTCCCAGGCTTGCCAGTATTTCCCACCAGGCCCACTGAGTCATGGTACAAGGAGCAGAAGAAAGGAGAGGCCACCACACCCTGCATTTCATTCCCTCTAAGGAGTTCTGCTCCAGAAAATGCTATATTCTTGCAGACGTAATTAAAATGGAACTGGCTTTCTCTGTCCTCTGTGATTCAAGTCAATGAAATTAATCACCATTGGCCAGTCTAGCAGCCTGCCACGGCCTCTCTAGGAAATGTATTTCAAGGTGTCTGCTGCAGCAACAGCAATTAAAATCTATTGAGCGGTGGGATAAGATGAAGCAAACACTTGGCACAATAGCAGAGGTGCAGGATAAACGAAATGAGTGTAATTAACAGATCTCTTGAAACAGGGCTGGGACCTCCATGAAGACTAACATTTCAGTGATTTTGATAGGAACCACCTGATAGTGAAAAATCACTTTATTAACTCTAGCTGTGATTTATTTTAGCATTTGTTGAATTTATCGGTGACTTCTGGTGTGGGATGTTCAGTCTCAGAAATATCTACTCTCATTTCCTTGCAGGGCATGTAATACTTTAATCCAAAGAAACAAAAGGCAGGTTGATTTCATCTGTTTTCCCATCCATGGAATGGGGTACAGATTGGCTGTCAATCCAAATCAAATTTATGTAGGAGTCTGTGTAATGTCTGAGGTCTCAATTTTCCTCTAATCGAAGAATTATATGTAGAATACAATACTCCACAAGACCAAATTACTTCTCCAGTCAATGGAGACCAAATTATGTGTATGTGTCTTAAGATCAGGTAGAAAGGAAAAAAAAAATCAGACACTCTTGAGTTTAAATATGCAAGTACTATGCTCTTTCTGCATGGATTCCATACTCCCAGGGTCAATGGATTGTGGGTGGAAAACATTGAGAGACACACCACACAGACTGACATTAAGCTAAATATGGGCAGGCTCTTCTTTGGAAAATATTCCTTGAACAGTACAGTGGAACATAGCTTTCTTTTCATAGGAGTTGCTTTGCAGTTGGCATTTACAGTCATCTAGGGATAATGATTTGAGTTTAAAGTGTGGTATGCACATGTTACATATGAGTATGGTGCCATTTGACATAAATGGCTTGGGCACCTGCAGGTTTTAGGGGTCCCCAGAATCAACTTGTATCAGATCAACCATCTATCAGGGCTCAACATCCCTCATGTGACAAGCATTTCGAAAGAGATTACAAACCAAATCTCTTAATCTCTCAAATACCTTTGGAGCTCTAACCTGTATCATTAGGATTAGGTCTGACTGCATATGATTTAGAAATTAAGTATCTGCTTAAAGGAAGAATACATTTATTTTTTCTCTTATTTAAAAAAAAAGGTTCTAGGTGGAGGCTAGAGAGATGGCTCAGTGGTTAAGAACACTGGCTGCTCTTCCAGAGGACCCAGGTTTAATTCTCAACACCTACATGTTGGCTCATAACCATCTGTACCTCCTGTTCCAAGAGATCAGACTTTCTATTCTGGCCTCCTTGGGCAGCAGGCAGGCAAGTGGAGCATAGGCATACATTCAGGCAAAACTATACAATACAATAAAAAGATGGAGGGCTCAGGGGACAGAGAGGGTCATGCTAGCTTTCATGTCTTTTAGAAAATTTTATTCTCTTTTCTTCTGTATCATTGACCACAACTTAGTTTCCTGGCATGGATAACGAAGGCAAAGGTGGGTAAGGTCACTTTTGCTCTAAGTGGTTATGTATCCTGCTGGCAGTTATCATTCTGATATGAAAAAATGGGTGGGGAAATAGACTGGGCACATATTAGGAGCACTGTATTTCATAGTGGAACTTATCTATGGACTTTTTCTGAGTCCCTGTGTGCTCACCACAGCCCAGTAGAGCCTTTCTGGCTAAATGTTATTTAGATGAACAAAGCTATTTGCAGAGTTGACGGTTAACAATTACAGAAGCTGTTCTCTTCAACCCTATCAATTTTGATTGTTCTGGGTAAAATTCTAGATATTTTGGGAGTTCTTTCAGAAGTCCTGACACTTAACTCTAAATAGGACAAAGGTGAAAAGTCAGTGCTGCTATAGTGTGAGCTGGGGGAGGGGGCAGTAAATTCCAGGGAAACAGCTGTCTTCAGTTAGAAGGGCTTCAGGTCACTCCACAAACAAGGGGTCAACTGTGTTGAAAAAATGAGACCTTATGGATGTTAGAAGACTAGGTTGTTGTCAAATAGGGAGGAAGGAGTAGGATAGTCTTCCTCAGGAGAACTGGAGTCGCAGAGTGCATCTGGTTCCCATCACAGCATAGGCCAAAAAGGATGATAGTACAGGAACCAAAATTCAAGAATGTTGTTTGTGGAGGCTTTCTCTCTCTCTCTCTCTCTCTCTCTCTCTCTCTCTCTCTCTCTCTCTCTCTCTCTCTTTTTCTGCATGTGTTTTCTTTCTTACTCTATCTCCAGAATGATGATGGTAAAGTTCCTACGTCACTTGGAGCCTACAAGGAAATGCCCAGAGTCATTGAATAGGAAATAAGAAATGCCTGGGTCCAATGGAAGGGGATGGGGGGAGACCAGAGTGAATGGGGCAACTCCAGAAAGAGGGGCAAGTGGGCCACGTTTAAGGAGACTGACTGGAGCAAGAGGCAATGGGTTATGACAGGACCTACCGCCAGTTCCCAAATCCCAGGCCAGAGACTCAGCTAGTGCGTGGACACAAAATATGGGTTGTGAATTCTTAAGGCCTGAACTTGAATTCTTCATCTACTGTGTATGGGCATATAGGTAAGAAATTGCCTTCCCCATGTTGCAGCTTCCTTTAAGAGTAAAAAGAGGCAATAGTAGTCCAATTTGCAGGGATACAGAGATTTCATGAGATCATTCATGTAAAGTGTTTCCCAGTCTGATTCTTAGTAACTCACCAAGAGTTCACTGTCAGTATTATTAAAAATAGGCCATAGTGTGGATCTGACAGGAACCCTTTCAGTTGCTCTGACATCATGCCAACAAATGTGTGTAGAGTGTCATAGTAAGCAAGGCTCCTTAAAACAGACAGATTTGGCGCAGGCCTGAGTGAAGGAACTAGATTCACAAGTGTACAGTAGAAGCTTCTTTGAGGAAGCCACATTTAGCCTTCATTTAAGACCAAATGATGCTTGAGTTGGACACTGAGTGCTTGTGTAGCATACTGACGCTTTGGTCTGGAGCTCTGTATGGAAGCATACACATGCTGCCACCAGAAATCTCTTTGTTTGTGAAGAGTGAGCTTTGTTTGATCTCAGCCTCTGTATGTCAGTTATTATTATACTCTATTTGCATGACCTAGTGAAGCTTTGTGAAGCTAATGTGATATGAGAAAAGAAAGGTACTATTTATGACTTCTTTGAAAAGACTCATTGAAGACAAGTTGTTGGAGATGTGCTGTATAATTTAGAGAGAGTAAGGCAACTATAAAAGATGTAGAGAAGAAGCTGGGTGTGGTGATACACACCTTTGATCCCAGCACCCAGGAGACAGAGGCAGGTGGATCTCTGTGAATTCAAGGCCAGCCTGGTCTACAAAGAAAATTCCAAGGCAGCCAGGGATGTTACACAGACACACAGACACACAGACACACAGACACAAACGCATTCACGGGGGTGGGGGGTGTGTGTGAAGGTGTGACATGGATTGGGATTTTATTCTCAGATTGTTCCTCTCAAGTTTTTAAGTACCAGATATCTTTTCAAAAACTTTAAACTGGAGACTAAGAAAGACAAGTTATTAGTGAGATATATTTATGATTAAAAGTACATTTGCAGGGCCACCGACAGGGCTTAGTGAGTAAAGATGCTTGCCATGCAAGCCTAGAGACGTGAGTTTGAGCCCCAGAACCTCCATACAGATGTAAGGCGAGATCTGATTCCACAAAGTTGCTCTCTGACCCTGAACATGTGCTGTGGTGCATGCATAACACCACATCACAAATAATAAATATATATTTTAAAAATACACTTACATAGGTGAAAATAAAATATTTGACAAATGCACTTATTAATTCCTATAATTTCTTGTTTTAACACATTCTTGTTAGGGCCCAGTAATCAGTTACTACTCCTCACAATTGAGTTGGAATAGACGGCGTCTGCCAAAGTAGATCACCCCCCCCACACACACACACATGATGTTTGATCTATACTCATTACACCTTATTATAGATTTTCAGCAAAATTTTCATTGCTTTATTAGTATTCTTTTTTAAAAAAGTCATCAAGAAGGTCTTGATGGTACCTACTTCACAACCAACAGCTTAAACAATTGAAAAAGTGGAATCAATTGCATGACATCTCAGAGTTAAGAATCTACCATGGTCCTAACCACAGATTGCTGTTAAGTCATTATTTTAAATCCATTGTGTTGTTTTTTCAGGCCTTAACGTTTTGAATTGTCTTAACACTTGCCCTTATAATCTTAGAAAGTTTGTCATTCACATACAACAGCATCAAGAAGTCAAATAGCAAAACTCCCAAACAGTTAGGCTGGGCTTAGGCTCAACACAGGTAGTTCCTGTGAACAGAGGTTATACCAGGGTGAAACTAGACACAGAAAAAGAGTTCCTGAGTGCGGAAGAGATGGTGTGAAAGCATTCAACTCAGGAAAATCTGTCAGCCAAAGTGTCAGGGTATCATCTTTCTCTTGTGGACTGTTCCAAAGCACTTGCACTTAAGGAAGTAATACAGGTGTAAGACTGTGTTTTCTAGTGTAAACAAACAGCAAGGACTATGCCTTAAGGATGAAGGTTTGAACAAATGCAGGCAGAAACACAGTTTGTCAACATTTAGAACAGAGCAGCTAACAGTGAGTGGAGGTGGGGCTTGGACACATGTCGGAGTGATGCCAGAGACACAGCCGGCAAGGGCTATACATAGGAGTCCCATACTCCAAAATTCTTTGAGAATTTTATACAAAGGATTTTGATCACATTCACCTTGATTTCACAGCTCATTTCAGAGCCTCTCCTACCTCCCTTTCCCCCAACTCATGTCCTTTCTCTTTTAAAAATCAACTATTAACTCCAGTTTTCTGCCACACACTGATGGGTGAGGGACCACCCACTGGAATGTGGTTGACCAACCAAGGGCCACATCTTTAAAGAAAACTGACTGTCCCTTTTCCAGAAGACATCTAATGTTCATAACTCCTAAGTTAGGGGTAGGGTCTCATGAGCCTCTTCCTACTCTATGCTAGACTGTTTATTGATTTGCTTGACACTGTGCAGGGCATGCCTGCTGTGGGTACATGAGTTCAGCTATACCATAATGTCTAGAAGATATTGTTTCACTCTGGTCCTCTCAACACCTGGCTATCAGAATTTTCTGTTCCCTCCTCTGGTATGGTTCCTGAGCTTTATGGAGAGGGTGTGTGTAACCTCAATCACTTATTCCCAGTATTTTGATCATGCATTAATTTTAAAATAAACATTCTGGAGGGGTAAAGCATAAATTCTGTCTGCTCAATGTAACATTTATATACCTGTCAGTGATGATTTAACAATATATATACTTGTGGCATAAAATAATCTCTATATGATGTTACCAGCAAGCAAATATTCTCATATTTTCTGTTCTCCACTAAACAAACTTCTAATAAGTGTCAGATGCATTTCAAGGTAATTATAGCCTTATTTCAGTTCCCCCAGCGGCACCCTATAGAGCTTCTCCCAGGAGCTGCAGTTCCTGATGAATAGGCTGCCCATAACAAATGTGGATCAATGCCTTTGGAATAGCATTGCTTTCTAGTTAATAGAGTTTTGATTTTCTTTACCCATTGATTAATGAAGCAGTAATTCTGTTTTTGAATTAGAAGACAAATTAAAACGTACTGTAACTGGAGCCTATTGGGAAATAGCTGTAGCTTGGAAAACTGACAGTAGCTATGGAGACAAAGTAGGCAGAATGGCCAACAGACAGCAGAGGGAAAAGGCATACACTTTAATTGAACGAATGCTTCCTAGAGTCCTACAGGCCACCAGCGTTTCAGAAGTGGCTACAAGATGTAACCCCCATGATCCCTGCCTGTCCTCATTGTGAGCAGGCAAACTCCTCTTCTTTGAAAAACTGGCTTGTGATGTTTTGAAACAATTGATTTTGAAGCAGAGTAAGGTGGACCTGTCCACTGTCCTCATTTGTAACTACTTTTTCCTGTCCCAAAGGCCTGTGTGCTAACAGTGTGATTGTTAGCCTGTGTGCTACTGGGGGAGCCATCAGAAGGTGAGGCCTTGTGGGTGGACATTAGGCCATTGGGGTGTACTTTGAAGTCCATTCCTCTATTTCTCTCCAGCCACTGGAGGTGAGTTCTGACAGCTTCTTGCAGCCATGGTATTTTTCTTACCACAGGCCCAAAGGCAACAGCCAATTGATCACGGTCTGGAGACACTGAAATGATGAGCCGAAATTAACGTTTTCATCTTAGAGGTTGCCTATCTTTTCTATAGCAAAAGCTGATTAACACCACAGTCTGTGTGAGGTGATGCTCCTGTCTTACACTTCATTTGTGTATGTCTATTCTAAAGCTATTATGTTTTCATAGTTAGAGAACAATTGGGAGGGGGGTGGAAACACACACCCCAGCTTCTTTTAAAAATGACTAGATGGCAAGTATTCATTAGAAAGTGAAGCTTAGATCCTAAGAAATATAGAACTTAGTGGAAATAAAATATAATTTTCAGGATACTAGGTCAGTGCATATACTTGGATGACATTTTCAGGAATGCCTCTTCCATTTCTCTTTTAGTGCAAGAGAGGAAAAAAGTCAAGAAGTCTTGTTGTCTTGCTACTAGTATTTGAACAGTTGAATATATACTTTGTAAACCACAGTTTTTCATCCAAAAATAAATCTGGTGGCTTGCAGCTGTTGGTCACCAAGATGAGAACAAGCCAGGAAGCTTGCACAACATGCTTTCTTCCTTTCCTTAATTAAAAAAGATTTACTTTTATGAACATGGGAGATTTGCCTGGATATGCCAGAAGAGGGACCAGAGTAACAGAAGGCTGTGAGCCACCATGTGGGCACTGGAATTGAACCAGGACCTCTGGAAGAGCAGCCAGTGCTCTTAACTGCTGAGCAACAGGATTTCTTATGCAGTCTTTCCAAGGATTCCCCTTGGAATCCTTGGAAAATCTAGTGTTTGTTGTTGGGGTGATTTCTTAAGGATACAGATTATAAAATGACCATCTTTTGAATCAGTAACACAAAACATGATACAATTTTCAAAAGATGGAAACCAAATTTGGCAAAGATCTGCTCCCTTTCCTCTCCCACAGGTGTTAGGTCCTCACTCACCTGACAGGCAACGAGGCATTCTCATACAGCTTTTAGAAGACGTCATCATGTATCTTTAAAAAGATAATCCAGTGGAACACACAATGAGTCTCTGTAGCACATGCTCTTTTAACACAGCCATCTCTCAGTCTTGGAAATATCTAGTAGCAGATTCATGCTAAATGGTTCCCTATTCAGGGATCCTGTGGTGGCTTGAATAGGAAATGTTCCTCACAGGTCAGGTTTTTGAAAGCCTATTTCCCGGTTAGTGACACAGTTTGGGGAGTCATGGCACCTTTAGAGGTAGAACTATGCTGGAGGAAGTATATCATCACAGGGATTATAGTGTTTCTTCTTCCCATTTGCTCTCTCTGTTCCTGTGTGGATGGAGATGTGATCTCAGCTCCCTCTCTGTCTGCTGCCACACCTTTCCCTATTATGAACTCTCTTTCTGGGAGTAGAAGCCAAAATAAACCTTCCCATAAGTTTACTTCTGGTCATGGGGTCTTATCATGGCAGCAGAAAGTAACTAACACACCCACTGTGTGTGTGTGTGTGTGTGTGTGTGTGTGTGTGTGTGTTTCAGTGTTCAGTGAGTAGTATGTGCTTAGCTATGAGCATGCCTGTATATGAGCTAGCCACAAGTCAGAAGAATGTCCAAAGACACAGTGGTCAGCATTGTCACAATGTGCATGTAGAATCTCGTCTGTTTCTCTGGGCCGCTGGTAACATAAGCTATCAAAACCTAACAGATCAAAAGGGATAAGTTTATGGAATCAATTTGAACTTCTGTAACTGTAGATGAATTGAGTATTTTTTAAAAATCCATCTAGTTTCTTTCTGAGACCTGTCCATGTGTTTATATTATCTTGTCATTGGTCTGTTGGTCTTAAAAACTGATCTGTTTTGTGTGCTGGCATTTGCCTGTGATCCCATCATGTGGGAGGCAAAGGCAGGAATATCAGGAGTTCAAGACCAGCCAGGGCTACAAGATATGAGACTCTGTCTCAGTGGTTCTCAGCCTTCCTAATGCTGTGGCTCCTTAATACAGGTTCTCATGTTTGGATCCCCAACTATAACATTATTTGTCATTGCTACCTCTTAACTGTAATTTTGTTACTGTTATGAACCATAATATAAATATTCGATATGCAGATGGTCTAAGGTGACCCCGATTAAAGGTGTGTCCCAGCCTAGTGCCTTCCTCTGACCTCTTCAGGTGTCTGTACTCATGTGTACATACCCACACATGGACACATGCAGAAAGGTAACTTTTTAAAACCTTTAAAAAATATTTCATATTATTAAAATGTTTTTTGCCTTATAGCTTCTTTAATAACCTCCAGGTTTTGTTGTTTACTTATAAAGGACTTGACTCTATACTAAAAAAATTGATTTTTTTCATGTTTCCTCCTGTGTTGATATATTTTCTTTTAAAATACTTAAGTCTTCAATATAGTTGAATTTATATTTTGGTTCAAAGATTGAGAATTGAAGAAAATTTCTTTTTTTTCTAGATGTTTCCAGTTGTTCCACTGCTGTTTTTCACACGGTAGGAAACCGCACTTTCTTGTGTCCTTGGTTAACAGCGAACTCAAGTCTACTTTTGGTCTTTGCATTGGATTCTGGTAACTCATCTGCTTATGTTTCAGTTTTGTTGTTTTAGTCAATGCTATTT
Organism: Sigmodon hispidus; assembly: GCA_004025045.1. Lineage (NCBI taxonomy): Eukaryota > Metazoa > Chordata > Mammalia > Rodentia > Cricetidae > Sigmodon > Sigmodon hispidus. The sequence goes on from PVIH01001039.1 coordinate 131,515, forward strand.
TATGCTGTTTTAATATTTGCTTTGGTGAGTCTCATCACTCTATCCTTTTTCCCCCAGACAGTTTGTGGCTATTTCTGACTGCTTAGCTCTTCATTTCTACAGGATCAGTCTCTAGAGTCAGAAAAATAGCTCCATATTTCTTGGTGGAACATATGATGTTTATAAATTGAGTACTTGTAGGGGGTACTCGGGTTTTAAAATCAATGTTTTGTTTGTTTAAGTATCGTTCTTGGAGAAGGCCCTATGTGTATATTATAAAACTGAAGCAGCACAAAAGGGCAGATGGGAAAATATAAGCTAATCATTCTGTTCTGAGCCCTACCCTCCTGTTGGCTCTATGGGCACAAGTGTGTTTGTAGTGGGATTCAGGCATTATTGAGAGAGACCTATAGGCATAGCTTTTGGGTCTCAGGACCCTGAATGGGGTGTGGCCAGTCCCCAGTGAGAATCCCATTGCATGCTGACCTTCCTGTTAGTTCCTGTGTTCTTGGGGAGAAGATTGGCACCAACACTTCGTGGGACAGTTCCACTCTCCAAAAATTGTTATTAGGATTCAATCTTTATCAGTGAATATTTATATAAATCCCTAATAAATTTTAATACTTTATATAATCAATTGTCAGTAAACAATTCTGCAATATGTGTTCATCAAGATAGTCTGGCCACAACTGAGTGTGGGTACTCACACATATAATCCTAGTTTTTGGGAGGATGAGACAGGACGATGACCAGGAGTTCAAGGTCATCCCAGCTATATTTTGAGTTCCAGCCCAACCTGGGCTACAAAGTGAGACTCTGCCCTTCACCAAACAAAAGACATTTTGTAACTGAAAAACTCTCTGTGTGCACACAGTCAGTTCACTCTGACCCAGATGCCTTTCTCTCCAGATGCTACACACACAGTTTTACTTTTCCCTTCCTTAAAATATGCACTGGGGACCATTTCATGTCACCACAAACAGATCTGCCCTGTCCCTGTAAGTGCTTCATAGTATCTTGTTATATGATGTAGCTAGAACTTAAAATGTCCTCTACTGATAAAAACTCACCCTATTTCTACCTCTCAGTTTGTAAACAACGTTGTAGTGAATGTTTTTCTTCATATGCCTTTATGTGAGAACATTCTTAAAAGGAGTCTTCAGGTACAGAATTACCATCTAGACCAATGGTTCTCAGCCTTCCTGATGTGACCCCTTCGGTACAGTTCTTCATGTTGTTGTGGTGACTCACAACCATAAATTTTGCTACTGTTATCAATCATGATGTAAATATTTTTTTGGAGATAGAGATTTGACAAAGGTTGAGAACCACTCACCTAAGCGACCTAAAGATGTACTCATGACTGACAGGCATAGTGATGTGTGCCTGTATATCCAGTACTTAGGAGGCGGAGGCAGGAGGCTCCCAAATTCAAGGCCAGCCTGGGGTATACAGTGAGATCCTGTCTCAGCAAATAAACAATACAAACAAAGAAGTATACAGACAACATGAATGCCTTTAGCTTGTCTAACTATGCCCTTACAAATGGCTATAGTAGAAACAGATGTTGTTTTTATTGCTACAATATAAAAGACAGTGTACAATTTTAAGAAATATTGTTATATTGCCCTACACATCTTCAGGCAATTTATCAATTATCTCTCACTTGAATTTGCCTTCCAGTTGAGCTACTTTGTTTCAGTTACTGTAAAAATAGATTTTCCTATGACTTAAATACTGCACAAGTTTTGATCAAATAAATGCCCTGCCCCCCCCCCACAGATTTTCAGAATTTCCAGGAAGTGGTGATGCTGTTGGGTAAAAGTTTAGTGTGGGAGCTGCTACTCAGCGGAGGGCTCTGCATCCTTCTGGCCTGAGGTAACCTGTGTCCGGCCTGGGATAGCCTGTGCTACTGGGATTTCTATTTGTTTTCAGCCTCAGCTGAAGCAAGATGGTAACTTGGATGTTCCCACCCCCCAGCACCAGTGTGTAACTTTTCTAGTCTGTGCTATCCTGTTTTACACAACAGCAAACAACTGAAGACAAAAGCACCACAGGTCTTGACTAGATGCTGCCTAAGGCAGCTGCAAAGGAGAAATCCCATCATGCAGTTCTACAAAGCACAGGGCTAAGAATGTTCTCCTAATGCCCCTGTGTCCTCTTTTAGGAAACAAGCTCATTCAGTCTTCTTTGGTCTCCCTTTATCTCCTTCTTTTTCAGTTTAAACGGCAGCTGTTCAACTAAGCTTCTTCTCCTGAGAATTCCAATGCCATCTTGTCTCCTGCTCTTCCTTCTCCAGAATTTATTCTAGGACTTTTCTTTTGCACACCATTTACTTCTGTCAATTATGCTCCCACCCAATTAAACCAAATCATCCCCTCCAAAGAGGAAGAGGGATTACAAATACTCCTGATTAATTTTTATGTCCCAGTCATAAGAAAAATAATGCTTATATACCTATATAAGTACCACTCACATGCTATTTCAAAACCAACAACTGTGCCCCACAGTGCCAATATCACCACTTGATGATGGAGACACTAAGGCCCACTGTTCCTCAAAGTAACAGACTTAAGTCACATTAGAGTTACTCACTGGCCCTGTTTTATTTCCTGGATCCTTAAAAACGTGTGGCCACAAGTCTCACGGGCTCAGGAATAGTCTCAGCTGTGTTTGTCCTTGGTGCTCTATTTTCATTTCTGCTTCTCTAAATCTAATGTTCTTCACTCTACTAATGCCCCTTGGTCCCTTCCCAACTGCTCAGCCAACCTCTAGACCTGGCATCTTGTCACCAGGCTTGAAAAGCTCAGGGTTTTTCTGAATGGTACCACTTCTCCTTCAGCATCCCTCCCAGCTGCAGTGTTGATAGGCTGCCTGAGTTTCCAGGGCTTTATGATTCAATATAACCCGTGCTTGTCTATTGCTGCCCAGAAAGGCTTTTACTTCCAATTCTAGTTCCACCATACACTGCCTGCCAGCGGTGGTGGTGGTGGTGGTGGTGGTGGTGGTGGTGGTGGTGGGTTTGTGGGTGGTGGGGTGGTATCCATATGTAGCCATGGGCCAGGTTTCAGATGTTGAGGAAAAGCATCAATGCCATAGATCTACCTTGTTTCTGCTACACATCACCAGTGCTTCCTTGCTGGCTATGGGAGGGTCACATGGACAAAGTTTGGGGCCTGTAGTGGTGATGGAAACTCTGAGGTCAGAAAATAATACAAACAAGCACAGAAAAGTCCATGGGACTCTGGGTGGTGGCATGGAGGAGAGGAGAGTGACAATGAGCATCTAATTGGGAGACTGTATCCTCATGGATTCCACTGTCTCCTAAAGCAAAGTTCCCTTTGTATTGGAGGCTTTCCCACCATGTCTTGGAAGATTCTCACTTTTGGCTGCCTCCAAGCCCTGTTATGAAAATGACACTGCCATAACTCTTCTGAACATTTGGACCAGGTTGTTCTAAGGAAGGGGCTGCATGGTCCCAGAGGTGAGGTGGGGGTAAGCCTGAATCTTTCCCTAATTCCCCTGCTTAGTGTGGTCGCATCATCTCTTTCAGCTTTAAGGCACCCTGGGAGATGACACCATTGAACAGAGGTACAGACTAGGGACATAGAACACCAGGCAAAGGATTTGTGGTCTCAACCACTGAGGCACTCAAGCTGAATATCACATGTTGAACTGGAATAATTAGAATCATTATACTTTCAAGATCCTTGAGGGGCTCTTGGGCTTTAGGACTAATTCTTATTTTTTTCTGATGATGAAACAGAAGTCTAAGTTCATGTATGAAGAAGAGCAAGGCATCTCACACTGGTGTGTGGTGAGGCATTGGATGGCACTCGTCGTAGAACTGGATGCTCTGAAGGACTGCCCCATTTGTGAGCATGGGACAAGAAAGCCCTCCATCAGGCCTTTGGGGATGTGGCAAGGAGGCTTTATGACCTGGATCCTTAGGTTCTCACATGCTCAGGGGCAGAAGAGTCCCAGTGTATTCTACCTGCGCAATGTGCAGCCTAGAGATAAGGGACATAAAACTTAGATGAGACCAGGAAAAGGAAAAACAAGGTCACTCTGTATAGATGTTTTTCTTCATATATATATATATATATATATATATATATATATATATATATATATATATAAAAGCCCATAAGGATTTTCTTAAATTTTAAATTTTTGTCTCTCTAGATAAAAAGAAAATACTGCAGGAGGTGGACAAAGCACTCTAAAGCAGAAAGGAGACAAAATGGATCAGAGGAAATTTTACCCCAGTATCCAACAGAAAACCAGGCACCCAGGCAAAATCTGCAGCTGTTGACTTACAATCACTCACTGTGGGGTAAAGTGTCCCTAAGCCATGAGCTTGCATTGGCTCTCTTGGACTCCACCCCCATCTAGAGTGAACTTCTATTTCCTCCTCCTGCCTGGGGTATCCATCCATGGTCTTCCAGACTAACCAGTGCCTCACATTTTTTTGTAAACACTTATATTTTTATTAGTGTGCATAAATTGCATGCATCCATAGCACTGAATGTCATGTTTGAATACGTGCATGCAGTGTGCAAATCAAAATCAGTCATTGTTTATCTTCCTTCCCACCTGCTGCTCATCACTGGTCTACACTAATTCGATGGCCTTCAGTGCCTGTGCATGAGGGAACACGTTGTATCTGGTTACTTAACCTTAACACAATGTCCACACAAACTCCTCTCACCCTACTCCCAAATCAGCTCCAAACAGATCAAAGACCTACAAATAAGACCCCAAACTAGGAAGGTACTAGAAAAAAACAGAAAGAGCCACTTCAAGAAGCAGTCAACAGGATAACCAAATGGGATTATATCAAAAGAATGAAGTCCCACGGCGAAGGAAGCAACCAGTGGAGCGGATAGTCACCTACAGAATGGGAGAAAGCTCAGCCAAATGCTCATCTGACAAAGATTAATATACTAACTATTTAAGGAGCTCAAACATTCCGAATAACAAATCTATCAAGTCATCCAAATTAAAGATCAGAAAATAGGGTTGGAATGACGGCTCAGTTGGTCAAGTGCTCTCCTCAGGAATCTGAGGGCTTGAGTCTGATCTCCTCACCCACATAAGAAAGTTGGTAACACACTTGTGATCCCAGGATGGGGAGACAGGGACAGAAGGAAGCCTGGAACTCCCTGGCCAGTTAGCGTAGCCTAACTGGTAAGCCCTAAGTCTCAGGGAGACACCCTGTGTCAAAGAAACAAGGTGATGGTTCCCATGAAATGATACCCAAGATTGACATTTGGTCTCCACTTGTATGTACATACATGCATATACTCCTGTGCATTTTTGTGAACACACACACACACATTAACTGTATAACTTCTCAAAAGAAGAAACACATGACTAAGAAAGACAACTATGTTATTTCCAGGAAGCACTGGCCTCTCTTTCCCTGAAGAAGAGGGGAAGAGAGTACAAATTCTGTCCCTCTACTGTCTCTAGCCTGTAGCATCATCACTGCCAATGCCTCTGCAGTAATTTGTCATCAATTTTCTTGGGATTTTACAGTTATAGTAACAATGAGGTTTATACCCAAAAGAATTATTATAATTCCCCACTACTAATGTGATTAGAATTTTTGCTCATTTGTGTTTGAAATCCATTAGCATAAAATTTATATGCAATACTACCCATTGTGGTTTTTAATGCTTGTGAAAATGGCTGTGAGGTATAAGTCCATAATAAAGAAAGCACAGAATGCTTTTTGTGGGAAAAGAGGTTTCGGTTGCATCATGGCTGGAATGGGGCTCTTTGATAGCGAATATAAAGTATGAAGGGTTAGGAACAGAGAGTTTGTCCAGGTTCTCAAACAAGCCCTCTGGTTATGCAGAGGACATATTTCTATTCTGGGAGGATCCATCTTCTTGCTCCTTTTTATGTTGTTTCCTCACTGACTTACAGAAAAAGTTTTGTGCTTGCAGGGAAGGATATTTAAGGCCATGAATCTTTTGGAACTGAAAGGACCTTGAAATTACTGAAACTGAGCTGGATTTTCAAAGAGCTAGGAAATGGATACCATCGCCAGCTGAGGTTCCCTTTAGATTTGGCAAGAACTGGGATGGTGGGGTGTGGTTGGACAGGTGCATAAGGAGGAAGTGGCTGCCCAGTGTCATGGAGCCCATGCTGTGAAATTCACAGCATTTTCCACGTTGAAATCCTCATTATATGTGAAGCAAGGGTCCCATGTCTGCTTGGAGCCCTACACTTCATACATCAGATTTTGGGCATAGACTTCAGAGCCAGACAAACTTGAGCTTCATGTCCAGGGTTTTTCTGTGATTGGCTGTACCTTCTCCTCATCTGTAGAACTTGAATACTAACACGGGCCTCTCAGACTTGGATGCAAGGAGGGTTAATGGAGATTTCCAACACACAGGAGGCTGTTTGATGTTAGGTAGACTTGCCAGCTGGGTTAGGCAGGCTCGCTGCAGCAAGGTGGTTAAGGTCACACCACACACACATTTTCTGAAGTGGGCTATTCTAGTATTGAAGTCTTGCCCATGAATTTTGACCTTTTAACTGTCATGACAATGATACTTTATGTTCACGAATAAAATATAATTCCAATTTAAATTTCTAAAGATTTAGTGTGTGTGTGTGTGTGTGTGTGTGTGTGTGTGTGTGTGTGTGTACATGCCACAAGTCACATCTGGAGACCAGAGGACTATTTGAGAAGTTGATTCTTTAGCTTCATTTTTACATATGTTCCAGGGGTTGAACTCAGATCTCCAGGTTGGTGTGGCAGGTGCCTTTATCTGCTGAGTCATCTCTCTGGCTCACAACCTCAACTCCAAATGCTTTCTGCATATGTCTCTCATTACAGAAACCTCTCAAAAATGTCACCAAGTGAGAGGCCCTCCATCTTGAATTCACCTGCCTGCTTTATCATTTCTTTGTAACAAATGGCTTTTAGCATCCCATTTCTCAGAGCTGGACGGTCACAATTTCATGCCTGAGAGTTAGGAAAGTAGACCTTTGGGATTCCAGACAAAGGGTCCCCAATGGCAAGCCACACACACTAGCACCAATAAGGAGGGGACCCTCATGACTTGGCTGTATCCTGAAGAGTTCTGTCACTTGTGAGGCTTGTCAGAGTTAGAGAAACCAAGCGTTTAGAAGGCTGACAGTGTGGGCTGGAGATGTATGGCTCAGTTAATAGCATGTTGTCCTAACACGCATGAAATGCTAGCCTTGATTGTGAGCACCGCACAAAACTAGGCATAGTGGTGCATGCCTGCATTCCTAGGATTCAGAAGGTGGAGGCAGAAAAATTAAGACTCCCAGGTCACCTTCAGTTGCAAAGAAGGGTGACTGAATAATACCATGCAATATTAAAGCAGCTAATCAAACATCTTATTGTCTCAAACAAGTAGAAGAGACTTTGAATCAAATTGAGGAGAAACACAAGCTCATTCTGAAGCATCCTCCCCTCCATCAGCCTATAGTCCGCAAGGATCCCCCAGGGCGGCGTGACCAGTTACATTCAGTTCAGGATTGTAGACAGCATGGAGTCCATATAGTAGACTTCAGGGAAGCTCTGGCTTTGCTCACCCCTTCAGTCTGTTATAGCCTCTGAGCACATGCCCATCAGAACACAACAGGAGAACCATGGATCTGGGGTCCCCTCCATCGTCTTGGGAGATGCAGGATGGGAGAAAAGAAAATGGTGGCCTCTCAGTGACCTGCACTATGACATGGCCACACTCCAGACACAGCTTGTCTTTTCTTTGTCCCAGAACAGCTGGGGTCAGGGAGGCATGGTTGCCTGAATAACTCTTATGCCAGTAGGAATGCCAGCTGAGATGAGGCTATTATCTCTCAACAGCAAACCACAGAAACTGCTACCAAGAGCTTCTTCCCAACCTCTATTTGCTATTAACTAGCCCAGGCTTTTGATGAGGAATGGTCCATTGTCAGGTAAACACGTTGACAAGAATAATGGGTCATTTATCCTGCTTCTTCAGTAGATGCTAGGGCCTAGATAATGGCACAGCTCCTGGACCCCTGGGCTCACATGATATGGCTCACAGAAGTTATATCAGTGCAGGATGATTATGACTAATGACCAGTGAATTTATCAGACACTTATACACTGTTGCAAAACACCACATGCCAACACATAAAACGTCTATTTTCAGAAACAACAATTTGCTTAGACAGCTTGAACATCATCCTCCAGCCTCAAAAACCATAGTATGAAACCATAAATCACCCTTTACACGCTCAGGAGACCAGAGGTCTGTCATTCCAACAACCAGCCTACAGCAGCATTTAGCACACAGGAGCTAGAGGGTGCCTGAGTTCAGGGAGAGAAACTGAGACTCTCCAGTGCATCCCATAGATCCCGCTTCAAGTGTTCTATGGGAAAATGAAAGCCAGGGATGCTCTGACCTCATTTTTAGCTGTTGGTTGATGGGGGAGTCTGTTCTTACCTGTTGTCGAATCTCTTCCTCCATTTTTACCGGTGAGCCCAGTTCAGCAACTTGTTTGACTCCTTCGCTGGCATACCCTCCATACTCCCAGAGCACGTAGTTCTTGGAATGGGACCCACCAATGATGGCAGACCAGTGATTGGCCCGACCTGGAAGTCAATCAGGATGCAGACATCAGTGTAGCTGGGGCTGAAATTTGAACCTTTTCAGTGATGGGGAGGAGGGGAAAAATGATCAAAGGCTCAGGGATTACATAGACTTTCTACCCACCGTAAGTCTGGAGATCATGCAGGCAAGTAAACAGCAGGTGCCTCACTTTCTGTCTAAGGGGTTGGGGGTGTAGTTGAAAGGCTGGTCAGATTTATAAGGCGAAATAGAGAGGACGGGCTATTTCCGGAAGCTCAGAAACTTAATGTGCTTGGAAAGCCAACAGTAATTCAAGCACTACCTTGCCACTGTCAATGGGGGATTAGGAGATGATGCCTCGGAGGTAGAAGAAACCTGCTCACAGATGGCATTGGTCAAAATGCTTCAGGAGTCTGGACGTCATTGGAAAAGATCTGATGGGTTTTGATCTAGGGAGTGACTTGATTACATTTGAATTTTAGATAAATTACCCAGGCAGCAGTGTGAGGGGGGAGGGGAAATGCAACAGAGGGAGAAGAATGGAATGGAGATCTTGGGAGGTGAGCAAAGAGGAGAAGCTGACATGTTTGTGGGAAGCGGTTGTCACTCACAGGACTAACCATGGCTTTCCTCAGCTGACTTTTATGTACATTCCCATATGAGGAGTGAGCAGGGAAACTACATTCAGAGGGTGGGGCAGACAATCTGGGTGTGTAGAGGTGACCAGTCCACAATGGCTTGGGGAGGACCACAGGGGATGGTGTGGAGTAGTGAGATGCAGGAGAGATCTCATCTACCATGGGAAGAAACAGCAATATTTGAACAAGCCCTGATAGAGCATGGCTTGAGGGTTTTTTTTTTTTTTTTTTCAAAGTTCCTAAGGAAGAGGGGAACAGGGAACTGATACCCAATGAGAGTACCAAGTTGAGCTTCTTTTTAGATGCAAATACTACAGATATATTGTATTTACTATTGACTAAGTCATATACACTTTATAGGACTGGCTCAATTCTCAGTCATTCTTTGGTTGGTTTTACCAAGTCTCAAATTAAAGAATATTTTTAGGCACAGTGAAGGGAGAAATCTGAATTAGATAAACCCAAATGACACTTTTGGTTAACCACTATACGCCCTAGAATAGACAGAATTCTTCACTCCATCCTACCATGTTGAAAAAGGATTCTGAGCAGGGCCTGGTCCTGCTTATACAGAATCTATCACCCCCCTCAAGGCTTTCTACTCTAGTAGCACATCAAGTACGTGTACATAAAGCCAGGTGGCACCTCCCAGCCTGCTGTGGGCAGCCACACCCCAACCCAGGCAGATGACATCATTTTGTGGGTTAGCCCAATTGTTATTATTTTGTACACATCAGAGAAATGCAGCCTTCATGTTTATCCTAAGAAAAGACAGGTGGAGATGTGGCCAGCTATTTCTATAACTTGTTTTCTAGGCTACTATAACTTGTTTTAGCTATGGGCACACTTGTGAAGGCATGGCCTAGTATCCAAGGTGATCCTTTGTTTGTAAGAGAAACACAGGGTGACCGCCTTCAGCATCTCTTCCTCCTTGCTATGCTACCCCACTGAGATGCTTTCCATGCCAACGATTGTCCTAGCTGAAATTCTGTATTTAGGGAGCATTATTGTTCCCTCTGTTCTGCCTCACTTGGCTTGGGTTCCTTTTATTCCTCCTTCATGATTTTCCTAATTAGTCTCAATTGTCAGCTTGATAAAGTCTAGAGTCGTCTGAGAGAAGAAATCTTAGTTGAGGAATTGCCCAGGTCAGATTATGCGCATGTCTTGATTATTTGATGTAGGATGATCCAGTTCATTGTGAATGGCACCTTTTCCTAGGCAGGCAGTCCTGGGCTGTCTAAGTGGACGGGTGAGCCAGCAAACGGCATCCCTCCATGGTTTCTTTTATGGTTTCTGCTTGCTTTATCCCCTGGACTTCCTTCAATGCTGGTCTATGACCTGGACTTGTAAGCCAATGATGTCTGTCACAGTAACAGAAAGAATTCTATACCAGTGACCACTCGGAGGCTTCCTAAGACCACTGCTGGCTGACTTAAGTTTCTGCCTTTGGTGTCCCCAATAGTATAGAGCAACTTTACTATTACTGTAGTTCTATTAGGTGAAGACTCCATGAGAAAATCTGTCTTCATCCCTGTTCCCAATGTGTGCTTTTACACCATGCTTTCAGAAGCATTTTACACAACCAAATGGGAAGGTGCCTGATCCTGGGGACAATTTAATTTAATACAATTAAATTCAAGTTCAGTTCAGCATGTCTCCTACCAAGCTAAGGATCTAGCCTTGCTGTTGGAAAACACAGGGATAAGAAGAAAGAAAGGCATTGGGCTCTTGAGTCAAGGGTCAAGGATCCCACCCCAGAATTCCCATGTTCTATGCTCACATTTCAGCTTCCTTTTTCTTTTTTTCCTATTATTATTATTATTATTATTATTATTATTATTAACAAAGAAGTCACACTTTCTAACCTTGTATATCCTTATTAAATGTCCCTTCCCCCTCCTACCACATCAGGTCATTCTTTTCTCCACAACTCCCCATCCCCTCCCTGGGCAGGGAGCAGGCAGTCCCATGGTCCCACTGACCCAATATTGCTTAGTTCAGTCTCCACTCCTGGCAGATGCAGTTTTCTCCCCCCTCCCTCAAGAGTGAGTCAGGTGTTCCTTTAGGGGGAGTGGGATCCAAGGTGTCAGTCCAGGGTGTTTCTGATCCCAAGCTGTTCAGTGGTTGTGGTTTGCTGCTTGGGCATGTTTGACTTTTTTTCTTGTTTGTTTGTTTAGAGACCACTAATGAGTGAGTACATACACTGCTTATCTTTCTGAGTTTGTGATACCTCACTCAGGAGGATATTCTCCAAATCCATCCATTTGCCTGTGAATTTTAGGATATCATTTTTTCTTACTGCTGAGTAGTATTCCATTGTGTAGATGTACCACAGTTTGTTAATCCATTCTTCAGTTGAGAGACATCTAGGTTGTTTCCAGGTTCTTACTATTACAAATAACGCTGCTATGAACATAGTTGAGCTAATGCCTTTGGAGTGTGACTGTGCATCTTTAGGGTATACACCCAGAAGTGGTATTGCTGGATCCTTGGGGAGATTGATTCTTAGTTTTCTGAGAAACCGCCATACTGCATTTCAAAGTGGATGAACAAGTTTACACTCCCACCAACATGGAGTCAGCTTCCTTTTTCATCCTATGAGAATGCTAACCACTGACCTTTAGGAGAGTTAAGTGAAATTATTTAAAAATGAGACA
>PVIH01001039.1:143479-174176 GCA_004025045.1 Sigmodon hispidus
CTGATCTAAGCATTATTGGGTCAGTGGGACCATAGGACTGTCTGCTCCCTGCCCAGGGAGGGGATGGGCAGTTGCAGAGAAGAAAAATGACCAGATGTGTTGGGAGGGGGAAGAGACCTTGAATAAGGATATATAGGGAAAGCTGAACACAAAGAAAATATATGTGTAGCAATCTTATTTGTATTTCTACCCTTGATAAACCATGCTTATGATTCTTATCCTCTGTATAGTTATTGTTAACTCTTCTGCATTTTAAATTCTTTTTACTGTTTTTTTTTTTTGATAAATACAAAATAAAGAAAAAAAAAAAAAACAAAAAAAACAAATGAGACACTATGTATGATGTCACCCTGGCACAGAACAGACATTGAGTATGACTCTCCCATTTTATGGTTTGTTGGAGTGGCCTCAAAAATGAAAAAGACATGAAGCCTACTTTTACTTCACCATGAGAAATAAACATAAATATTATGGGATGCGATAGAAAGAGAATAGGAATGAGCATGGTCACAGGGATCAGAAGATGGACCTAGATGTCTCTTTCTACCTTATCCATGCAGCATCCATCAGTCAATGCCAAGCTCAGTGGCAGGCATGAGGATTGACAGGACGAGAACATGGCATTTTTCCCTGAGGGACTCTGGGGTGGAGAGACAGATGGAAGAGCTGATTAACGAGGATCCAGCTCATCAGGGTTATCAGTCAATAACACAGGGGATAAAAGAGCCAATTCCAAATTCCTTAAATTCAGTGAATCGGGGTGGAGAAGCTGGTGTGCAGAGAAGCAGGCATTCCCAGAGGGGGCTCTGCCTTTGAGTCTCTTCCTCTCTTGAATACAATTTCACTCTTCGCATTCAACTTGCTAAGTACAGCAGTTGTTAGTTTCCTAGAGTGACTTTGCAGCAGAGCACCTGCCTTTAAATTTCAGCAAGGTGTCATCAGTTCAATGAGATCTATATAAAGCACTTGGCTAGTGGGAGGGGTGAGACCACATCCTCGGGGGGTGGGGGGGTGGGGGTGGGGGGGCAGGGCAAGCACCAGGGAAAGATAACTAGCATTAAAATGGGCATCCACAGCAGGTGAGTGGCAGTCACTCAGATGCAAATTGGTACAGGGAAAGAGACACAGTGACCCGAAGCCAGAGACTCATTACGAACTCACTCATTACGAACCATTCAGTAAACCTCTGAGAGCCTCAGTTTCCTTTGGATTCATTTGTTTGTTTGTATCATGTGGTTCTCAGAACAAAACTCAGCACCTCACACGTTCTAGGCAAGTGTCCTATCATCCTCTGAGCTACATCCCAGGTTCTCATCCCTTTTAAACATAGGGGTAGCCATTATGAGTTTGACTATCTCCCAGAGCCGTACTGGCTGGCTTTGGAAAGAATTATGAAAGCTGTAAGATAGTCTCATCATCACTTCAAATAGAGAGCTTCTTGGGGATGTTCTCAGCACCACTGGGGGTGGGGGTGGGGAAGGAGAGAGAGGGAGAGTCCATGTGCCCCACGGGAATGCACATGAATCTTAGGGCTGGAGGGATGGCTCAGTGGTGAAAAGTTGGCTGCTCTTAGCTAGGGGCATTCATAGACACCCCTGGGAAGGGGAAATAGAGAAGATCTCCTGGGTAAATTTGGACCATGTGGGGGGTGGGAAAGGGGAGGTGGAAAGAGAAGATGAGGGAAGGGATGGTGGAGTTCGGAAGGGACAGGGAGGGAGAACAAAAGATATCTTGCTAGAGGGAGCCATTTTGGGTTTAGGGAGAAGCCTGGTGCTAGAATCCAAAAACGTGACCCCAGTTAACTGGCCTTCCTTGTAATCAAATTGATAACCACTCTAATTGCTATTATAGAACCTTCATCCAGCAACTGATGGAAGCAGAGATCCACAGATAAGCACTGGGTCAAACTCCCAGTCCATCTAAAGAGAGGGAGGAGAGAATATTTGAGCAAAGGGGTCAAGACTGTGATGAGGAAACCCATAGATTCAGCGGACCTGAACTATTGGGAGCTCACTGACTCTGGACTGAGAGCTGGGGGACCTGCATGGCACTGAACTAGGCCCTCTGAATGTGGAAGACAGTTGTGAGGTGGGTGCAGTTGGTGGGGCCCCTGGCAGTGGGACCAGACTTTATCCCTGATGCACAAACTGGCTTTTTGGAGCCCATTTCCTATAGAGGGATACCTTGCTCAGTCTTGATACTGGAGGAGGGGCTTGGTCCTGCCTCAACTTGATGTGCCAGTCTGGGAGTGTTTACCCTCTCAGAGGAGTAGATGGATTAATGGGGTGTGGGGAGCTGGGGGGGAGGTGACTGGGAAGAGAGGAGGGAGGAGAAACAGTGGTTGGTACGTAAAAAAATCTTTTAAATAAAAAAAAAATTAGTTGGCTGCTCTTGTAGGAGATCCAGGTTCAGGTTCCAGCACCCACCCACACAACATCTCACAACCACCTGTAGCTGTAGTTCCAGGGATTCTGACACCCTCTTCAGGTCTCCATGTACCTGCTATACATACATATATACAGGTAACACACACACACACACACACACACACACACACACACACACCACATATATAAAACAAAAATAATTTAAAAAGAAGAAACCATAAAAAAGTTAAAGAGGAAGAATTTGTCCCCCACTGGAAAGAGAGTTCTCAGAGGTCAGAAGAAATGGAGAAAGGTGGCCAGTGGGAAGATGGTGGGGTAGTGGGAAAAGGGATTCTATTAGCAACACACACAAGAGGCTCAGACACCCCGTTAGAATGCTGCTCTCCCAATGGTATCCTCACTATAACCTATCTCCATGTTCTGCATGAGAAAACTCAGCCACATAAGGTCTAAGGAGTCCACCCAAGTTTACAGACCCGCCCTGTAAACTAGCTAGCCTTCTATCTGACTCAAGAACACTTGCTTTCCCCTACATCCCACTGTGGGGGCAGGAAATGAAAGACAGCCTTGAGTGGACTGGAGACTTAGAATAGTAAGATATTAACAGGACAGAAAACAGGACTAATTATAGAGGTATCTGAGTGTCTATGTGGTCAGTGGCCCTATCAAAAGGGGGCAATATGGTAGGAGATCTGTTGGCTCATGTGTTTAAACATCTATTCCTCAGCTGGTGAGACTGTTTGTTTTAGATATCATGGATCCTTAAGGGAAATACCTGAAAAGTTGAGGTAATCACTGGGGCTGGACATTTGAAGAAGTATTTGAACTCACTTTTGGTCCCACATCTGGCAGACCAGCAAGCTCCCATTGTCAGATATTCACCAGCTGCCCAGCCTCCTCTACCATGATGGAGTATTTCCTCTGAAATGTGAGCCAAAACACATTCTTTTTTTCCTAGGTCACCTCTGCCCAGCATGTTATTACAATGGCAAGAGATATGAACCAATACAAGATGCTGTCAGAATTATTTTACACAAGGGAATGTGACTTAGAGAGTTTCATGTAGATTTTCCAAAGAGGTGAGTGAGGACTCTGAGATTCTGAGTCAGGGACACTCTATGCAGGACCAGCTGTTCTTTATTTATTATATCTGGTGGGTACACTCAGTATCAGAAAGGAACAATATCTAAAGGTGAAGAGGCAAAACAGAGGCATTCAACATTCCTTGCTTGAATTTACGGAGTTTAATTTGAGGCAGTAGTAGAGGAAGTAGAGACAAGGGGGCTAAAAGATGAAGTAATAAGACAGAAGACTGTGGACTAGGGATGCCACTAAATGAGAAACTATTAATCTGACTAGTATATGAGAAGCCCTAAGTACAATCTCCAATAACACACACACACACACACACACACACACACACACACACACACACACACACACACATGACACTCTGGGATGCAATTTTTGGTAAAGTTGTTAAATCTCTTGTTCTTGGGATCAGATCAATGTAGATGTGAGTCTTGATTCTAGAACATTCTAAATGGAACAAGTCAATCATTCTCAGCCTCTGCAGATGAACACCTGCTATATTAGTCAGCATTCTCCAAAGAAACAGAAGCAGAAGGTTGTGGATGCATAGATACAAAGAGATTTATTATAAGGAATTGACTCACTCAAACATGAAGACTGTGAAGTCATAAATACACAGCCAGCAACCTAGAGACGTGGGCCAGACAGTGGTGAGTTCCTATTCTGCTCTGAAGGCCTGAGACCCTTCTAAATTTGCAGTTCTAGCCTGTAAGCCACCAGTTGGCTCCAGACCCAGGAAGATCAGTGTTACAGTTCAAATCTAAAGATGCAAAAGAAGGGTGATGTGACCAGACTCTTACTTAGTGCTATTCTAAGGCTGAAGCCCATTAAATAAAAATAGCCAATAAATTAAATCTGAACAGGGTATGACAAAGCCAGATCAGTTTCTGGAAGGCATGATGGCCATGAAGACAGGAATCTGGAATCATCTAGATGGGACCCAGTAGCATAGTATTAGCAGAATAAAGAGGTCAAACAGATTTCAGTTAGCTGGAAGGAAATAAACTCTTAAATAAGGTAGGGAAAAGAAAGAAGACCCAAGTATTAGAAGGTAAGATGATAAGGGGTAAGATTAATGCTTACAAATTCCTTAAAAGAATAATCAGGATGTCATTCATCTTTCCCCCAGTGAGACATGAGGCTTCAGTGACAGAAAGCAGAGGTTTGGTTTGGAATGCCCCTCACTGGTTCCAATAGTGTTTAAGTGGCCTACAATAGTCTGGGTGTTGTGCAGCTATTTCCTTGGAGTTAAAAGACGCTCACAGGGCTCAGGAAGTAAATAAAACCTACAAGTCTCAGGAAGCTTCTAAAACCTGTAATATTTACAGGGCCCAATGCCTAATGTTATACAAGCAGTAATAATTTGACCTGCAGACAGGCATGCAAGTCAAGCTGAGTGCCAGGGACAAAGCTTCTTTCCTGAGCTGTCACCCAAGCTGAGGTAGAGCCTTTAGTGATGCTGCTGCCTTTGGGCTACCAACTGTGAGTTACCAACTTGAATGAGGAATATCCCTTACAGTCCCAGGCATCTGAATACTTGGTCCCTAGTTGGGAGCACTGTTTGGGGAGATTTTACATGATACAGCCATGCTGGAGGAAGTATGTCACTAGAGGTGGGCTTTGACCTTAAAAGTTTTGTTTTATAGCATATCCCTCTTTCTACTTCATGTATAGAGTTGAAGATGTACGCTCTCTACCCTGTCTAGCCTCTGTCACCATGCTTGCCACTTGCTGCCACAACTCCCTGCCATGATGGGCTCTTATCCCTCTAGAGATGTAAGCCCAACTAACTCTTCTATGAGTTGCCTTGGTCATTTATTTTTTTAAATCACAGCAACAATAAAGTAATCCTTCACCTACACTCCTGTAAGTAACTAGAAAAGTCATGTAAAGCAGGCGTAAACATGAAACTTCTATGGAACAAGGATATGGAAACCTATGAAGAGAAAAATATTACATTTGTAAATTTGTGATGCTAATGGCTAACCAAGTGTATTTGTCTAAAATGTCACTTGAGGGTGATGCCTTGAATATATATATACATTCAATATTTTATATACTGACAGTCTCCTTGGTCTCCTCTCTGCTTTCAGAGTTGGTACTAAATTACCAGTGTTTACAAGGATGCCAAAAAAGCCAACAGTAGTCATGGGAGAAACATGTCTGTATTTTGTCTGGTATTAGGGGAGGGATGATCCATGATGTGTGCTCTGAGGTGTGCTGCACACAGTCTGTATGATGGTTAATTTAATGTGTCAACTTGAATGGGTTAAGAAGAGGCCAGACCTTTGGATGAACATTCTAGATGTGACTCTGAGGTAGAATTGGTAGATATACTAAAATAGATTGCCCTCTCTAAAGGAGTGGCCAGCACCCAGTCAGCTGAAGACTCCATTAGAACCCAAAGGTTGATTCTGTAGCAATACAAATTTTCTGCTGCCTATCTGCCTCCAAGCTGGGGAATCATTGTTTCTTTCTTTTTTTTTTTTTTTTTGGATTTGAGCTGTAACACTGATCTTCCTGGGTCTGGAGCCAATTGGTGGCTTTCAGGCTGGAACTACACATTCAGAAGGGTCTCAGGCCTTCAGAACAGGATAGGAACTCACCACTCTCTGACCACTGTCTCCAGGTTGCTAGCTGCTGTATCGTTGTGACTTCACAGTCTTCATGTTTGACTGAGTCAATTCCTTATAATAATTCTCTTTGTATCTATGCATCCACAACCTCCTGCTTCTGTTTCTTTGGAGAATGATGACTAGTACAGCAGGTGTTCAGTAACAGCCCAGATTTTCTGTCCAGTCGCTGAAGTCTCCTGCCAAACCTAGTTTTGTACAAGCAACCCATTCATTTTCTTGATACCCATTCATAGTGCTTCATAGAAGAATGTACTAGTTCTTAGTGACAGGATTGATTCAACCCCTGTTGCTAACGTCAGCCTCATCCATGGCCCTCTCCAAACATCTTTGTTCTGGTCTTTGCTAGGCCCTTGTGTAGCAGCCACATCCATTGGTCCTCTGTTCTCTATGTTCTGTCTTCTCTCAGTAGAACTGAATTTAAGAGTTAAACTTGTTAGGTGCCCTTATTATTTACATCTCTTCAAGACCAAGGTCAAGCCATCTATAGACTCATGCATGCACCATGTGGTAGGCATCTAACTGAAAACTGTTGAGGATCTGACAGTTTTATATACTGACACTGTATTGGGCCTCATCCTCTGCTTGGCTTTGTAACAGTCCCCTAGGCCTGGGCCTGGGCTCTGGCTAATTTTCAATGCTTTGGACTTGGCAAAACTTGGCTTTTGTCAGTCTGCCTCTGGGTGCTGCCCAGGACACAGCTTGTATTTGCCCTCTGGCTCTTCCTGCTTTTGGCCACTCCAGGGACTCACTCTGATCAAGCCACTGTGCTCTCCAGGACCTCATCCATGTGTGGCAGAAAACCTGCATGAGAAAGGTCTGGAACTTCCTCCATTCTAGTCTTTCTGGTTTCTCCACTCCAAGGCTATCATGATTTTTTTCTTCTCCAAGGGTTCAAGAAACGTTTATTTCAGTGTAGAAAAACTCTGTTCTTAGGAAATAAATTTGATTCACTTCATCTTTTCCATCTCCTCCGATGCCTTCAGCAAGATTCCATTGCACCCTATTACACCATCAGTGAACACTTACTCAGCTACCACATTATGTATTAAACTAGGGACCATCAAGCTAGAACTGCTTGGATTTGTTCCAATAATACTTTACATTTCATTCATTATCTATGTATTACATTCATGCACAGTGGCAAAGTTGAGTAGTTTGGCTTGCAAAGTTAAAATGCTCACCATCTGGTCCTTCATAAACTGTTTGCCAAGACATGTGCCAGGCCATGGCAACTCTGAGGTGAGTCAGAAGTGGTCGCTGTCTTTGAAGTGTTCAGTTGGTGGTGGAGGAAAGAGTGGGAAAGACTGGTCTTAACTAGACCATGCTAACTAACAAAGTGTGAGTGGTGCGCTTTTGATGAAGATGAAGAATACGAAAGTCTACAGGAGCAGATGCTTAGCTTAGATGATGCTACAGCTTCCTGGAAGAGGTGGATGAGTAGTCTAGTGGATAGAAGTTAGCTAGGCAGATAAGACAAAGTTGGGCAAAATCTTTATTACTTCCAGAAGAAAAGTTAGGTGCAAAAGCAACAGTCACCTGGTAAATAATGAATCTGTTAGGGCAATGCTTCTGCATGTGCCCTCCCTTCTGTTTTAATAAAGAATGAACAATCTGTGATGAGACTAACAAGTCAAGTAGATCATGAAGGAATACAAATAGTATTGTAATATGAATTCTTAATTTTTCCTAGAAGGCAATGTAAATAAAGAAATCTACTCTCCCTCCATTTCTCCCTCCCTTCCTTTCTTTTTTCTTTCCTTTTTTTTCTTTCTCTCTCCTTTCTTTTTTCCCTTCTCTCTCAAGTAGTAATTAGAAGTGAACCCAGGGCCTCACATATGTAAGAGGTCAACCACTCACCTACACCCCAAGTCTTCCAACCTTGAACTCCTCTGCCTCAGCCTCTTGAGTAGTGGAGATAAAGATAATAGGCCTTATCTCTAAGTTCTGTCTAGAATAAGTTAATTTTGTCTACATTCAACCCATTAAACCTATAGGCTCAGCTGGCTTCTGCTTCTGAGGGAACTATTAAACAGAGCAAATTATATAGAGTACCTATTGCAGATGCTCAAAACAGACAGCAAAGGTTCCAGTCCCTGAGAGAGGAGACAACAAGGGAGCTCAGTTCATGCTTTCCTGGGTTGCTACAAAAGACGCTTTTTGGTTTTTAGTGAAGACAGGTAGATTGGGGTGGAGGATAAGGCAGATTGGCTGACCTAAAGAGGGTAGACAAGGATTGGGACTGTTGAAGCAGACAGATTTATGAGCTAGAATGCCAGAGAGAAGCAAGCTGCAGGAAAGGAGCTTCAGAGATAAGCATAGATGTTTCCTTAACTCTTTCCAAATTAAGTGGCATGTGCGCAGGGAGAGCAAGACTTCTCAAGGCACAGAAGAGATAAGAGCTCAAAGGAGGGTCCAGAGGCCACAGATTCTGGAGATATGGAGCTTCTACAACATCCATAGCACAGAGGCTTTGCTGAGCACGCCAGGTGCTCAGTAGAGAGCCTAGGAAGAGGCACAGTTAGTGGTTAACCTACTTTGTCTTACTAGGAAGATTACCTAGACTAATTTTAACCAAGCTCAGGAAACAGACCTTGATAGGGAATCAAGCAGATTCACCAACAAATTAACCATTAGCCAAAACAAAGTCCCATGGCTCTAAATGAAGTCCAGAGACCCAGCAATAGAGCCTTCATTGTGTCCATCATACAATAAAGAAGTGATTGTATAAAAGCAATGTGGTGGAACACATTTGTAATCCCAGTGCTGGGGCAGGCCTGATGATGGTGGTAGAGGTTTAGAGACAAATGGGGGCATTGGTCAGCCAGCCTAGCTGAATCAATGAAACCCAGATTCACCAGGAGACTCTGCTTCAGAAAATAAGATGAAGAGACTGAAACAGACACCCAACATTGACTTCTGGCACCCACATGCACATAATGTGTACATGTGCCCTAACACACACACACACACACACACACACACACACACACACACACACACACACAAATAGAGACATGTAGAAACAATAAAGTATGGCCAAGGGCCTGAGGAAAATTAGCCAATAGAAGGAATTCCTCAGATTACAGATGGATAGAGTGACATGCAGGGACTGTCAAGTAGCTATTACCAAACTTCAAAAATTTAAAGAAAAGATAGATGTAATGAATGAACAAGATCTATGGAATCTTGGCTGAGAAATATTTTGAAAGACCAAATACCCTAGAGCTGAAAACAATAACACTGTATTTGGATACAGCAAAGGAAAATATCAGTAAACCAAAAGAGAATGATAGAACACAATTCAAAGTGAAGCAAAGAAGGATGAAAGGCTGAAAAATCATCATACTAGAGTCCCAGTGACATGTGGGATAAAAATAAGTTGTTTAAATGGAGTCCTATGGGCTAAGATAGAGAGGCAACTGAGTCAGAGGCGTATCTGAGCAAATAATGCTTGAAATTTCCTAAAATCCTAAGAAAAATACTAACCCTCAAATCCCAGAAGCTTTCTTTCCAGTCCCCGCACCAAGGATAATAAAGCAAAGCAAATTACACCTAAAAATAAAGTCAAGACTGAATAAAATAAAATAGAGAAAATAAAATGACACAAACGTCATCATCATCTGAGAGAAACAATGATAAAGATCTTAACGGGCAATAAAAGACACATCACAATTAGAACAGAAAAGAATATCCCTACCCCATTCAAAACCAGAGGCAGACCCAGAGACAACAAAATGACACCTTTAAATTTTTAAAAGAAATAAAACCCATCATCTTAGAATTCTATTACCTTGTAAAAATATTCTTCAGCAATGAGTGTAAAACAAAGCATTTTTTTTGATAAATGAAAGCTGAGCAAATTTATGACTAGCACATCTGTAGCGTATGAAATATTAAAGGAAGTTCTTCAGGCCAAAGGGAAATGAAAACAGATGGCAATGCATAACTGCATGAAGCGGTGGAAAGTTCTGGAAGTGGTAAATGCGTGGGTGAGAGGCATCTTTCAGCTCCCTGGCACTCAAGAGTCCCCCTTCCATCCCTGCACTTTTCCTACAAACCTCATCTTTCTTCTTTTTCCTGAATGGAGTATACCTTTTGTTTTCTCAGCTTTTAAAGGCGGTTCCCACCTCCCCTTCCTATGTGTTTTTCCTTTTAGCTTGAAACCCAGCTCCCGCTCCATCCAGTTTTTAAGGCTTTGGCTGTCCATTCTTCAGATGGACAGGTGCTGTGGACAACTGAAGGAAGATTCTGTGTGTCTTCTCTATTTCTCTTTAAAATGAAAGCATGCTTTCAATTCAGTGACAGTTCCACCCCTCTCAATGTACTGGCCAGCAAGTTTTGGCCACAGCATGATATCAGGTAGGTACCCCACAGTAAAGACACAGAGTAGGCCTAGGATCCCCATATTCTCATGAGATTATAATCAATTCCACCTCATCACCCCCTTCCTGACAGACTCTGGTCCAGTTTCTGCCCCTCTAGTTTTATCCTTTTCAGATTATAAGTAGATGATGCACACAGTATTACATTGAATTCATCATTCTAAGTAGCCCTGAGATCATCTTGGTGAACACAGTTCATTCCCTGGGCTCCTACATAATCTTCATGTCTGTGTAGAGGCCTACAGTGCTCTACATAGAGATGTTACCTTAGTCCTTCATCCACATCACCTCTGCCAGCCCATCACCCTAGCTCCAGAAGGAAGAGCCTTAACTGTGCACCCCAGGTATGTCAGGCCCTGCTGTCTGTCTGCAGGCCCTGCTCATTCTGCTGCCACTATCCCAACACTTGCTCTACCTGTCCAGTGAGTTTCTCTATCCCTGGTGCTGGCCTGCCTGAACCCCAAACTACACTGATCCTGCCTCTTAGCAAAGCTCTACAGCTTTGCCCTTCGCAACGGGACAGTCCTGTGTGTCTCAGTAGCTCACAGTCCAACCTTCCCTGGAGAAATATTACAAAAAATGTAATTGGTCATAGAAATTTTTGACAGGGCAGGACCCGTGCCAAGCGATTCTATACTGATTTGCATGGATTGCCTAGCAATAGCCTCAGGAGCTGGTCCCTGCTCCTATTCCCATTTCACAGATGATTAAGTTGACTCTGACAACTTGAGTTCATACAGAAAGTATGTTTTTCTGGAAGTTTTGACAAGTGCCTTGGAGAACAGGAGAGCTACAACTCCTAAAGACCCCCTTGGCTCCTGGGGGCAGTGAAGATGCTAGGTGACCATTTGGAAAGATAGAGAGCTCTGGACCACAGACTGTACACTTCTCCAAGGTCTAGTGACTTCCAGTGACCTTAATAATACATGCTTAGGCATGTCCCTCCTCTCCCCTCTCCCCTTATCCTCGGGCCTCTGTAAACATTACCTGCAGTTCTTGCCTCAGGTTATGCTTTAGGGAGGAAACCCAAAGCTTCAACATGGCTCATTTGGTTAAGCTCATATAGCTAGGCCCAGTTTCCATACAATAATTGTGTTGATTAGACAAGAGTTGGATCAAGATACTCCTTTGCTTTTGTAAAAAGAATGCAGAAGATCTCTCTCCATTCTTCCTCCCAAAGCGAGGGATGCTGTCCTCATTGTCATTATCATCCATCAGCATCAGCACCACAGCCACTATCATTTACTGAACATGTTCCTTGCATCATAGACATGAGCAGTTCCCTCCCATTCTCACAGCGGTCCTGTGAGGCAGGCATACTTTACATTATGGCTGAGAAAACTTAATTTCTAACAAGTAGCCGGCCTGGGATAAACTGTCTACCAAACTTCGGTTATGCCATCTCTACTTCATGAAAGGCTCACTGCTTGATCCAAGTCTAATTTTGTATGGTGGTCAATTGGATACCACATATGGCTCTTGCTGAGAGTCAAGAATAATAGAATAAGTGTGATGGTGCTATCTGGAGCACTGGCTTTTAATGCTCAAAAGGTTCAGCTTTCTGCTAGGTAGTGATGGCACATGCCTTTAATTACAGCCCTTGGGAGACAGAGGTAGGCAGATAGGAGTTCAAGGCCAGCCTGATCTACAGAGTGAGTTCCATGATAGACAGGAATACAGGGACAAACTCTGTCTTGAACAAAACAAAAAAATTAAACAAGACAGAAAGTTCGACTTTCTTTGGTCTCAGCCTTTTCTGTCCAGTTCAGAACTTCTGCCTCCAGTCTCTTTAGATATATAGCTAAAGCCCAGTCTACCACCTGGTCTTCATTTCAGATGCAAAGGTTGCAATTCTAATCACTCTGAACTCTCACCCTACTGCTGCTCTAGGGATTACATAATGGCTTAATGTACACTGGAAAATAACCCTGGAATTACATTTGTAGAAAGAGATGCTTTATTTGAAAGCATTCTCCCGCTTTCACTTTGCCACATACATGCTGTTTTATACGGAAGAAGGGCTGCATTTCTGCCCATTCCAAATGGTCAATGCACCCCATTACTACTGAGTTCAAAGCCCCAAGGAAGAAATTTGTGGCATTGGGAATGATAATTCTGGCAATATTTATCTAATTTTCAAAGTCTAGGTAGTGGTGTTTAAAGTTTTGCAAAACACTATAGAACATTGCAGACTTCTCCTGCCCTAACTGCATTTTCCACATTTGAATCTTAGCTCCCATCTGAGCCCTGTAACATGGAAGGCAATGTTGTTCTGTTTGGAAGGCTTCTCAGCAGAAGGAAATGGTGAGGACTAGGGCTTGCTGGGCATCTGCCTGTGCCTCGTGCTTTCTTACAATTTGTCTAATTTATTTCACGATCTCATGCCATCGATGGGGGAACAGACTGAGAGGATCTGGGACCTGCCTGGGGACACATGGCCACTGAGTGGCTAAAACAGGACTTGGCTCAGGACTGTGTTATCTTTGGGCAAGCTTTCTGTTTTAATAAGAAAAAACCTAGAAGCTCAGTGCGGTTTGCTGAGGTAATAATAAATCCAAAATCTATTGAAGGAAGAGTGTGTGTGTGTGTGTTCCTACCTACCTATCTAGGAGTAATAAGTCAAGCTGTATTTTTTTTAATCCACCACAGAATTAAAGGTGAATGTGAAGACACGGGGCTGGAGAGACGGCCCAGTAGTTAGGTGCATACTGCTCTTCTAGAACACCTGGGTTTGGTTCCCTGCCTTCACATTCAGCAGCTCACAACCACCTCTTACTTGAGCTCCAGGTAATCTGACACTTTTATCTGGTCTCTGCAGGCACCCACACATGTGCACCAGCCTACCCCACATGCAGAAGTAAAATAACATCTTTTAAAAAGTAAAGACAGAAGCCCAATCATTTTCATGACAGCAGGAACAGAAAGTCCATGTAAGACATTCCAAACTATACACTCAGATATTTAGGAAGCTATTCACCATCACGACCATGTGAGGTTTATTCTGCTAAAATAGGGATGGCTTAACACTCCAGACTCCAGCACTCAAATCATGTTAACAGAAAACACACTCATGGCACTAGCATCTGATGGTATTTGCTATCCATTCATGGTAAAAGAAACTCAGCAAACTTAGAAAAGAAATATTCTTCTCTGCTACAAAAATATCTAAAAACCCCTACAGTGTAAATTATACTGAATGAGAATAGTTAAAGAGTGTTTCTGTAATTTTTGGAACAAGATAATTCTCAGCATTAAATGTCCTATTGAACACCATTGGTAGATCTATAGAGTACAATAAGGCAAGAAAGAGAGAGAGAATGTGTAACGATAAGATGGGAGCTATGAGTGTACAAAATTGTGCATATACAAGTTTCAAAATTACATATGTGTGTGTTAAAAGACTTATGATATAAAGTTGTCAAACCTCTGCAAATTTGTCTCTGTGTATAACACAATCTCAATAAAACAGAAATGTATACACACATTGACCAAAGAAGATGCACATGAATGTATTGTTCATAATAGATCTGATTCAGAAACTAGACAAAGATTCACCTTTATTAACGAACACATGAAATCTGGTCTACGTTCATGCAATGGACTCTTCCATAGCCATTATAATGAAAACAACCCAAGGCATTACGGCCACGTGGGTTCATCTCCTAAGCTATAAAGTTGAAAAAATTAAGACAGGAAGGGGCACACTGTAAAATTCCCTTTATAAAGAGTTGTGAAAGAAGCACAGTAAAGCTGGGGTAAAAAGTCAAAGTGGCTGCTTTTAGGGTGAAATAGAGACTAGGAAAAGATGGAGCCCTGGTCATTTCTGACCTTCATGCTGATCATGTTAATGTGAAGCCGATCCTATGCTGACAGTTATACCTGCCTTTCTGTGGGTAGTATGCCCATACAATGTTCATTTGGAATCTGGAAAACTCAGTAGAGTGCTTGCCTAGTAGGTGTGAAGTCACACACTGGCAGTCCCAACACTTGGGAGGTAGAGGCAGGAACATTAAAAGTTCAAGGTCATTCTCAGAAACATACTGCATTCCAGCTTATCCTTGGGGTACCTTATCTCCTTATCTCAAAAACAAACTATGAAAACAAAACAAAATTAAGAACAAGTTTATCTTAAAAGTTTTAAAGTTTATGGTGTGTGTGTGTGTGTGTGTGTGTGTGTGTGTGTGTGTGTGTGTGTGTAGCTTGCAGGAGTTGGTTCTCAGGGAGAGAATTCATGTCAGGTGTCTTTAGCTGCTGAGCCATCTCAGCAGGGTCAAGTTCATTTTTCTTTTTACAGAGATGAGGAGGGCTGCTTTCTTGTCTCTGGAGCTCTACTCTGGCTCACAGTACTTGAGCTAAGCTAGAAAGGAACCCTTGATCTCCTTTTATGGGGTCTCGGGGCAGGGAGATGACAGTGGTGGGCTATGAGCTTATAGGAAGTGAAGTCAGAGGTCAAAGGTTACTCATAGGAAGTGAAGTCAGAGGTCAAAGGTTATTCATAGGAAGTGAAGTCAGAGGTCAAAGGTTACTTATAGGGAGTGAAGTCAGAGGTCAAAGGTTATAGCAGCCATTGAAAATACTTTTAATTAGTTCTCAGAGTTTTGTACAGTATATTTTGATCATATTCTTCTGTCTCTCCCAACTCTTCCTACATGCACTTTCCAAGACCCCCCCCCCTTTTTTTTTAACCAGAGATCAGTTACATTGACTCAGGAATATCTGCCTGGGATGATCAGGAAGAATTCCAAGGTTGGAATTTTATTCACATTTGATCCATCAGGAGGGGGCTTCTGGGAGTTTGGTCAACCTTAATCTAATGTATACTCACTGTTTATATATTCTAAGAACCACACATGGTCTGAAAACTCAGAGAAAAACCAGATATAGTCTCTGCTCTTAAAGGCTCCCGGGGTATTAGAGGATCAGACATAAGGATGAGGATTTGTACATTTGACTCAGGGGTGGATAAGGCTGGCCACAGAGCAGAAAAGAGGCAGTCACTGATCCAGATGGGGGTTGGGAAGGTTTCTGGGCAATGAGGCTTAGGCTGGGATCAAAAGACTGGCCACAGTGAGCCCCATGGAAGAGGGTTGTGAGCGTGAGAAACAGCGTTCATGTGCACAGGCCTGGAGAGCAGAAGAAGCGGGACAGAGGACATCTGGGGAACAAACAGATGTAGAGCTGGAGTACAAGTTTCAGAGGGCAGATGAGGCTGGCACAGGCTTCGTGCCAGTGTACCAGTCAAAGAATTTGTGTTTTAACTCAGGCTGACACAACTTAATCCTAGATTTTGGCTTCTCAGCTCGGTGGCTCTGGGCCAGTCACTTCTGCTTTGCTTCCATCAGAACTTTACCAGGTTCACCTTGACTACAAGTTTTCATCCGCTATTCTCATGCTCGTGAGTTGGGGTAGGATGGGTGTCTGTATGGAAGCTGTACTGAAGCCAGAGGTCAGCCTCAGGACCATTCCCCAGAAGTGAGCTCCTTTGGTTTTGGAATCAGTCTCTTACTGACTTGGCAGTGTTGGATGATAGCTAGTGAATCCTAAGAATCTGCTTGTTTCTGCTCCCCCTGCTGGGATTATAAACATATGCCCCCACGTGGGCTTTTTAAATTTTTATTTATTTATTTATTTTGCACAAGTGCTGAGGTTCAAACTCAGGTCCTTTTGTTTGTACAGTAAGCACTTTATAGATTGAATTGTTCTCAATGGATCTCATTTCCCTTTCAAAGACAAAGACCTATAATACAGTCACAAACTGATGATCCTTCTGCCTCAGCCTCCCAAAGGCTGGGGCTGCAGGTGTGTCTCACTGTGAGTGGTTCTCCATCACCTTCAAAGCACATAAGATGCCTCTCTTCCTAAGGCTGCACACAGCAGGTACACATAGGAAGGTTGAATGGCTAAGTGTCCAGGACTGTAGCTAAAGAGTTCAGAATGTCAACCTTTCTAGTTAAGAGCACCAAAGTTGGCTCAGACCTCATGTGAGAATTCTGCTAAGGCAATAATATAGATGGGAAATTTCCTGAGGCCTGTAGCCTCAGGTGACAGCAGATAGCTTCTACGTAAATGGAAGAGTCCATTTTATGCAGATCTGGACAGGAAAGGTCTGTTTTCTCTTGATGGAGAAGAGGAGTTTACAGTTGCAGGATTATTTTCTTGGATTTTTTTTCTCCATCTTAGAGACTAAAATCTCTTCCTTTTCCTCCTCCTCCTCACTCTCCTCCTTTTCCTCTTTCTCTTCTTCTCCTGACAAGGTCTCATGTATCTCAGGTTGGCCTGGAACTCGATATATAGCTGATGATTACTTTGAACTTATGATCCTCCTCTCTCCACCCCTCTCCTCCCCACAGGACCCCCAGCTGCCAAGTGCTAGAATTACGCACATTTATCATCAGTGATGGCTTTATGCCATTCTGGGAATCAAACAGGATCTCCTGCATGCTCAGCAAGCTTTCCATGGAGAAAGGTACATCCTCAGACTAAGATTCTATTATTGAAGTAAAGAGGAGGAATGAATTCTTTTGCCTTGATAAGGTTCTTCCTTAGCGGCAAATACAAGATGGAATAATTCAATCCTTTGCTGAAGGGTGCAGTAAGGGTCCACAGCAGACTAGGCAGCTAAACTTAAGGACGGGATGCAAAGAGGAGGAGGCAGGATGAGTAGGAACAAGAAGTTGGAACAGATGGCATCAGATAGGGCTAGCAGCCCTATCAAGGCAGAATTCCAGGGCTAACAAGAATCAAGGAAAGGACCTGCCCTTGTGAGGTCTTGTGCATGGGCCTCAATGAGACAAAAGGCAATAAAGAAGAACAAAGCTACATGCATAGCAGATATCATTAAGTTATAAGTCAGAGCATGCATGAGGATTTAGATTTCACTATGAGAATGGTAGTCAAAAGTAAGAAACAAATCTAAAAAGTTGAGTTATTTCAATAGCTAGCCATTGTAGAAAATGCTATATAACAGGACACAATATATGACACTTATTACATATAGAACTCTTTTGAACATCTATCTACCTACCTATCTATCTATCTATCTATCTACCTATCCATCCATCCTATCCATTCATCATACCTACCCATCCATCATCTATCTATCTCATACACACGCACACACACACAAACACCTTATACTTATATTTTCTTTTATTCACCAATAGCCCTGAGTAGATAGCTGAGACTCGTTCCTTTTACCAGGGCTCCAGGGATTCATAGGCTATCAGCTGCCATCTTGGGCTGCATGTCTTAGGAACTTGAGAAAAGAGATTTTCTAGATGAGGACACTGAGGCACCAACATGAGTGAGCACCAAGTGGAAAGAGGATTCACTGTAACACCAGAGCTCCCAGGCTTCACCAATTGCTGACTACTGCATCCTTGTTAGAGCGGGGACAGGACTGGGATGCCAATTTCTTATAAAATTCTTCCAGACATGGTAATTTGCTGCTTCTAGAACCCAGGATTGGATTGAACCAGAAAGGTTTTCAGCCAGCTCATTAAAAACAAAACAAAAGGCCAGAACAAAAACAAAAACAAAAACAAGCTTAATTAATTTACCTTATATAAAAATACTATCTGAAAGTTGCAGTGCAAGTCTGTTTTTTTTCTTTTTTAAAAATTTATATATTATATATATTAGATATGAGTGATTTGGCTACACATATGCCTACATACCAGAAGAGGGCATCAGATCCTATTATAGATGGTTTTGAGCCACTATGTGCTTGCTGGGAATTGAACTTAGGTCTGCTGGAAGAGCAGCCAGGGTTCTTAATCACAGAGCCATCTCTCCAGCCCTGGCAGCTTATTCTACTGCAGACTCTAACATGTGCTTGTCAGTGAAATGCTGACAGGAAGACTTGATGACCTTCGTCTCAGAGGTCAGGGATTTGGTGCTAAATGTATAGAGATGTCGTGAAAGGTGATCTTGAAGAAGTTGCCCAGGGTAGCAGAGCAGCTCTGCAGGAAATGAGTCACTCCTCAGATGTGGTCTTGGAGACCTCTTGCTCTCATCCTACTTCCTGTTCACTGTCTGCTTCCTGTTCACTGTCTGCTTCCTGACTTGGACGTAAAGTGACCAGTCACCCCAAAGTTCAGCCACCAGACCTTCCCCACGACATCTGACTGTACTCTTTTCAACTGCAAGCCAGAAGAAACTCACCCTTCTTTAAATTGCTTCCTGTCACGGGTCTGGTTACAACAACAGAAAAAGTAACTAATAGAACCATCCACTTATTCCTAAGCTCCAAGATTGAACACTCATGACATTTTGTCAAACAAAGCAATTGTTTCAAAACAGTTAAGATGTTGCTCTCCTCAGGGTAGCCTAGTACTAACAAAGAAAAAAGCCACTTAAATTGTATTGAGAAGAAGTTTAATACTCTATTTGTATCATGAAACCCAAGAATCTCTGCAATCAGGAAGCTCTTTGGTGGAACTCAAGTAGCTGGCACAAAACTCATGTGACAGCTATAGTTGAGAACAGTCAGCCTCATTTGGCAGAGACAGTCCTTCAGGGTGTATTTTCTACTCATTGTTTGGAAAATTTAAGCCCATAAATGCTGGGAGCTTCAGCAGAGCCTTATGGGTATGATTCTGAGTCATCTTATTCATGTTTTTAGAACACTTACACTATCTTATGATTGTTTTAAATACCTAGAATATTTTCTTTAAAATGAAGACTCTTTTTTTTTTTTTTCAGTAGCAGATCTGGTGCTGAGGCTGAGGGTACAGTGTGGGTCTCTAACTGTCTTTCCCTGAAGTCTGTCAAAACTTATTGTAGAAGGGTCTGAGTTTAATTCAAGCATCAAATAAACCAGATATGGTGTTATATACCTGTAATCCCAGCCAAGGCAGGAGGATCAGAAATTCAAAGTTGTTTTTGGTATAGTCTGGAATACCTAATTCTTTCTCTAAAAAAATACAAGTCATCATAGAAGACCAAAATAAAACAAGAAGGATACAGAAAGTTGGCAGTGGAGGAAAAAATGTGTTTTCCACATAGAAGAATTTTCCCAATGAAATTCCTAATATCTGATTATCTTTAAAATGCTAAGTATAATTATAGGCTTCAGGGTTGAAGATAATACAAGGGAACATCCCAAAGCTTTATAGATTAAATGGAGCAGAATGCATTTAACCAAAGGAGTTTTCAAAGGGGTCTAGATTTTTTTACTTTGCAAGATTTTCTCAATATCATTATAAAGAGTGGAAGGGGCCCAGGAACCTGGTCCATTTATTCATCCCACCCTCCCACATTCATCTGATAGGCATCTATTCTGTTTTACATAGGCTGGGTAACAATAACTCTAGCTATGAATAAGATAAGATTGTAGTCCTGAGGGAATAATAGTCTTAATTCTAATACAGGAAATGTGCCAAGCATCCTTGGCATGAGTCAGGATTAGTTGGAATCCCAGTTATGGTGCTAGAGTTGACAGGGCACAGTCTCCTCTGAGTGATTTTTAGATATTTAGAGGGTCAGGCATCGGCCTCCACATTGTTAGTCCTCTCTCTCTCTCTCTTTTTTTTTTATTTTGAAATAATCATTTCAAAATCAAGTTAAGATGTTACTACAACCCGTGTAGCCTAAGTTTAATGAAGGGGGAAAAAAAGTCATGTAAATTGTGTTGAAGGGAAAGTTTGATAATAGATTTTTAACGAGAAACCCAGGAGTCTCTGTAAATTGGGGAAATGTGTCCTTAACTGCCTAGAACTTGCTGTGTATTCTAGGCTGGCCTTAGGCTCCTCCTACCTCTGCCTCCC
The DNA here is from genome assembly GCA_004025045.1 of Sigmodon hispidus. Taxonomy (NCBI): domain Eukaryota; kingdom Metazoa; phylum Chordata; class Mammalia; order Rodentia; family Cricetidae; genus Sigmodon; species Sigmodon hispidus. The sequence goes on from PVIH01001039.1 coordinate 163,744, forward strand.
GAGTGCTGGGAATATAGGTACATGCCGCCGTAACCAAACCTCATAGGTTTCTTGAATATTTATTATGTGTTGATGAAGCCCTTCCAATGTACAAAATATAAGACAATGCAATGGAATCATTCCCTCAAAGTTGGCCACTGGGTCAATTTCAAAGTCACTTTTGCAATATAGTCATCCTACTACACAGCTGGTTTGAGAAAGCAGCCTTAATCTTCCTTCAGGATTAACCTTGACTTTTGTAAGCTTTAAATTACACAGCCATCCTCAGGAAAACAGCAGCTGCTGAGCTAAACTGTAAGAAGTAAGTACCAGGAAGGGCACAAAAGGCTCTGAGAATTGGAACATCTGAGGAGAAGAAGCCTTGAAGAGGTGATGATTTGGGCTAAAATAATAAGACAAGTGGAACCTAGTTAGACACACAAAGAAAAATCATCACAGGGCTTAGCTTAAGAGTTTTGTTGTTCTTCTTCTTTTGTGTGTGTGTATGTAGTGTATGCATGCATGTGTGTGGTGTATACACATACGTGTATGGGGGCATATGTCCCCATGTGCATGCAGAGATCTGAAGAGGTCATTGTTACTCTCTATTTTATTTCCTTGAGACAAGGTCTTTATCACTGACCCTGAAAGTGAGGTGACCAGATGGCAAGCCCTACAAATTCTGTCTTTACCTTCCACAAGGCTGAGGTTACAGGTTCCTGAAGAGACCACACTAGCTTTTTATGTGAGCACTAGGGATTTGTACTTGTACAACAAGCCCTCTAGTCCACTGTGGTGGTTTGAATACACATGGCCTCCATGGCCACAAACATTTGAATGCTTAGTCACCAAGGAGTGGCACTCTGTGAGAAGAATTAGACTATTAGGAAGTCGTGGTCTTGTTGGAGTAGGTGTGGCCTTCTTAGAGGAAGTATGTTATTGGAGGCAGGGATTTAAGGTTACACAAGGCTGTGCCCGGCCCAGTTCCTCCCAGCTTCCCTCCATACACCAGGACTTAGATCTCAGTTACTGCTCTGGCACTATGCTGCCATGATGATACTGGATTAAGGCTCTGAAACCATAAGCCAGCCCCCAATTAAATTTTTTCTTTCATAAGAGTTGTCATAGTTATTCTATTACTCTTTACAGCAATAGAATATTGACTAAGACATCCACTGAACCATCTTTCTAGCCGCTGGGTTGATTTTTTTTTTTTGCTATCACTGATTGTTTCTGATTCTGTAACTGTTGTCTCCACTAAAGAGCAGCTCACATTTGCAGGGAGGCTGGGTAAAACTGACCTTGACCAGTAGAAATCACAGAACGTACAAATTCCAAACTCTTGTTTATGCACCGTCGTTCTAAACAAACAGGTCAGTGAGTACCAGCTTGCAGTTCAGTTAGCAGACGGGTTCCATGTGTTTGTTTGAGTTATTGTGCAATGTGTATTTGTTATTAAAATCCTTTCTGGTGTGGACTAGGTCATTCTTTCCACATTACTGGTTAGGCTTTTTATTATGGGACCTTTAATACAATGTCTTTCAACTTCATTTTACTTATCTTTGAAACAGAATCTCATATAGCCCAAGTTGGCCTAGAACTCACAATATAGCTGAGAATGATCTTAAATTTCTGATTCTCCTTACCTCCCCGTCATGTGCTGGCCTTGTAGGTGTGTGCCACAACACTCAGTTAATGCTGTCTGGGGATGGAACCTTGGGCCTTGTATATGCTAGAAGAATGCTCTACTAACAGAGCTGCATACCAAGACCAAGCCTTTCATTTTGAGTTTATAAAGTTACGAATGATAAAATCTCTCTGAAACTCAGATCTCTCCTCTGGTTGAGACATGGAAGAAGTACAGACTTTAGAAAAAGTTTTCCCCTGATGACCCAAGGATGTATACAAGAGAGCAACATGAGAGCAAGAGCCAACTCATTGGAAAGTTGAGTATTAGGATACAACAGTGATAAGATTAGAAAAACACAACAGTCATGGGACTCGGGAATCATTTGCTGTGTGTCTGGCACTGAGCTAAAAAACCATGTATATATAACAACACTTGATAAACTCATACCATGTGCCAAGGCTGTTAAAGGTTGAGCAGTGTCTTCCTAATGCTGGTCCACTTTGAACCCAGGTTATTATTTTTTTTAAAACTTTTATTTATTTTTATTTATTTGCCTTGGTGTTTACTTGGAACTGGGAACTGGAACTACAGACAGTTGTGAGCTGCCATCTAGGGGCTGGGAATTGAACCCCAGTCCTCTGGAAGATCAGTCAGTGCTCTTAACCGCTGAGCCATCTCTCCAGTCCCCAGGTTATCCTTAAGGAGAGATGGCTCAGCGGTTAAGAGCACCGTCTGCTCTTCCAGAGGACCCGGGTTTGATTCCCAGCACCTGCATGGCAGCTAACAACTGTCTGTAGTTCCAGTTCCAGGCAAACACCAAGGCAAATAAATAAATAAATAAATAAAGTTAAAAAAAAAAAAAGACATCTGCATATGGTGTTTGGGCATGCTTTACTTTGCAAATGAGGAAACTGAGGTACCAAATGAGTAGGTGATCTTCATTAAGCTTTTCAGTAAGTCTCTAGTTTAAAACTGCAAGATGGCTCTGACTTACAGGTTAGTCTAGATTGCATGGTATATTTTGTCTGTCAGCAGACTGCAGGACTCCTGGCCACTCTGGAGCTATCACTGGCAGAAGAAACATAGATTGCAGCCTCTCATTTGCCTTTCTGTTTTCAAGTTGCTCTGACATTTGGTGTTGAGATTAGGAATCTCAGCAGAAATTCACTTGCTCCCATCTCCTCGTTAGCTTCTTTTCCTGGTTTTTAACCTATGCATTAAAAGCTTGTTCTGTTCATTGCTGTTGATGAGCTTGCTTTCAAAATACAGATCAACACTGACAAGACAGGCAGAATTAGTCTAGGACCCTGAATGGAAGACATGTTTACCAAAAATGTAGTCAGTGGACCAATGGTGGAACCAGAGACCAGAGAAACAAAGTCAAAGGAACCCATGTGTGCTGGGGAAGGGGCAGTCAGACAGATGGACAGCTCTCTTCAAAGGTTGCTTAGGGACCCAGCAATCCCCAAAAGACTGTGTTCTGAATCCCAATGTGGGTGGGCGGATAAAAGCACATTATTCTCTCTTTTTGGTTTTCCCAGGGTGTGTACAACAAAGCAGATGCAATTTGCATTCAATGACTGAATGCCACTCACATCTGTAAACAGTAACTGTTCGAGCCAGTAAAACCCTCCAGAAACCTCTTATCCCAGTTTCAAGGAACCAGATGTGAAGAGAAAGCCTTCTGCATCCCATTGTTCTTTCCACTTGAGCTGCAAGGACCCAGAGTAGCTCCATGTGGGGGAGAAATGTGGTACATTTTGCTCAGCTTTGAGGCAAGTTTATAATGTTAGAGTTTAATTAAACTCTTGCTGGCTATCCTAAAAGTTTTGTTTCCTCCCAAGCCTTTCTTTATGCATTCCCTCCAGGAGGTACTTGATTTTCCCCTCCAATGAGGGTCATTAGACAATATAAATATGTACAGACAAAGGAAGGTTCCAGGAGGCTCTCGGGGTATTTGGCTCAGAACTTTCAATTTAAGCAATCAACTCAGTAGCATAGTAAAGGGATTACAAGTATCCCACTTCCTGGTCACACAGATGATGGATCTGGTACAGGGCTGCCTGTGTTGAGATTTCCCGTTATCTTTTGTCCCCTTGTATCTTCCTCCATTAATTGAGGCTAAGGGAAAGCTGCAAGTATTTCTTTGTACTTATGCTTTGCTTCCAACCCCAAAGTAGTAGAGTTCTTGCAAATTGAGAGGGATGTTTGCCAGGGCCAGAGTGCCTGGCACCAACCTTTGTAGAAACCCCATTTGTGCTTATAAATATCTGGCCTTTCTTGGAATAAACAATTCTTGAGGGTGTATTTCTCAACAAATTGTTTGGAAAAGTTAAGTCCATAAATGCTGTTAGCTTCAGCAGAGCTTTGTGTGCAAATTCCTGGGTAACCATACGGAAGGCTATTGCTAATGGACTTTGTGTGCAAATTCCTGGGTAACCATACGGAAGGCTATTGCTAATGGACTTTATGTGCCCCCACCTTCAATTTCATAAGGCTTTTTTTGGTGTTTAGAATAGTTTCATGCAGAAGAAAAATTAAATCTGTCTTTCTTTCTCTTTCTTTTCTTTTTTGACACAGGGTTTCACTATGCAACACTGAGGGCCTGGAACTCAGTGTATAGAACTCCCATAGATCCACTTGCCTCTGTCTCCTGAGTACTTGGATTAAAGGCACATATCACCACACCCAGCTAAGTCTTTCTTATTAAAACCTACATTTCTTGAAATCACATCTCAGGGATTTGCAAGCAGGCTTGAAGGAAATAGTTAAACTGCTGGGTTGGGGTCAAACTTTAAAGTCAATGCCGTATTTTTTCCCTCTTAGGGAAACTGGTGGTGTTAGATTTATATGATAATAGATCCATGACTTTAGCCAGTGAACTTTATCCCTCCCCTACCCACTTCAAATCATTGTAGAACAGGTGACCATTTAAGCTGTGTGAATGATGATGCAATCATGTATTCTGGAAACTGCCAGGCAGCAGGAATACATACAGGAACATAACAGTAAGCTAACTTCTCTCATCCTTGAGAAACAAAATTATTTTATACAAGACAGAATTTTGGATGGCCAGTCTTAAATAGTTGCGTCTTATGTAAGAAAGAGTGTGCTAACAATTTCATGTTTGAATTTCTAAGAGAAGAATGGGGTAAGAAAGAGACTCTGGGCTTTCCAATTTCAAGACCCACTCAAAGGCCAACGAAATAGTTAGAAGGAAAGGTTTCAGAAATAATCACTACATGTAGTAGTTTAAATGGAAATGATTCCCCATAGGCTCAAATATGTGACTATATAATCTCCAGTTAGTGGTGCTGTCTGGGTGGGTTTGGGAGATGTGACCTTGCTAAAGAAAGTATATCCCTGGATGGGCACTGAGGTTTCAAAGCCACGTCACGCGCAGTTCACATTCTCTGCTACATTCGTACAGGTCAAGATGTGAGCCCCTAGCTCTGCTTCAGCTGCCATGCCCGCTGCTTACTGCCATAGTAAGCTCTTCTCCTGTGTGTAGTAAGCTCAAACAAACTCTTTCTTTTACAAGTTATCTTGGTCACGGTGTTTTATTACAGCAATGAAAAAGATACCATATCATCAAGAGAAAGTCAAGGCAGGTTGAGTAACAGAGAACAAGGAACTAATAAGTGTCTGACAGTATGAGACAAGGAAGATAAATTGAGAACCTGGTATAGAGTAAGGTGGGTGTAGGGGGTAAAAAAATCAACAAACCATGACATGGAGCAAGAATCAAGACATGATTAAGAAAACTTACAAGGTGTGTGGTAAATGTATAAGAAAGACATTATGTGCATTTCACATATGGGAGCAGTAATCAGTAAGCAAGGGTGAAGGTCAGCTATATGACTGAGTGCTATCAGAACTATGCCACAGAGTGTCATATGAAGAAAAATGAAAAGACAGAAATGGAGAATGGGATATTCTGGGAGAAGCAGGGATTCCTAAAGCTAGAGAAAGCACAGACTAAGTGTGTGAAATAAATAAGCAAACAGCAGAGAGAGAAAAAAAAGAGAAATAAAAATAAAAGACCAACTAGAAGAAAAATGTCATTGTTAATGAAATAGATGGAGATATGTATGGAGCCAGGTAAACAAATCAGGAAGAATTTCAGTTGCAAAAGAAAAACACATATCCTACAAGAAGCAAAGATGCAGATGCCTTGCTTTGGGATCTGGTTATAAGTGTATGAAGACCATGTTTCTTCACTGAAATGGAAAACCATGTACAAAGGTTTGCAAAAAGGCTTGTAAACAGTAAAAATCTGTAATAAACATGTCAGGCTAATTATTTTTCTAGCTTCAACTCTGTCATAGATTTTTGTTGTTGGAGGAGGATAAGTATGTAAAAATATATTTAATAGTGAAAATGTAAAATTCAACATGAAGCTTCATAGCTTTAGAATAATTGTATAGAATAATTGTATAGATATTCATTGAGAAGTACATACTCTGAATCTGGTTAATTTTGGTATGTGATGCTATTTTTATTTGCAAGGTTTTTATAATAAAATTTTAATAAAAAGGATTTGGGTTTTTAATTCAGTTATTTTCCAAGTGAAAATATTTTTACAAATGTTCAACTGTAAGAAATAAAATCACTCACTGATGAATGAGCACTGGCTTTCTTAAAATCACAGGTCTTAAAAGAGTAAAGATAATGCTGTAAAAGATTGTAAAAAAAACCCCTGAATTAATAAGTATCTATTGAAGAGATAAATAATTAAAATTAATAGCAGAATTGTTGTTTGGGAAAGGCATTTCCAGTTAAGAACTGTCAGAATAAAAGCAGATTAACAGAAACAAACCAAGCACCAAATTAATCAGTGTAAAATGGAAGCAAGAAGAAATGAGAAAAAATATCTCAAAAATATTCAATAAAGTGAATCAAAGATAAGCCACCTTGGGACCTCCTGCCCTTGCTGGGGAGGAGATAAGGAGATGGGGAGAAGAGGGAGTGACTGGGAGGGGCAGGAGGGGGAAGGGAGTTTGAACAAGGGAATACATGGATAAAAAATGAGACTTTATACATAATAAAAAATAAAAACAAAATGCCTCACAGGTATGCCTTTCATTTATGGATTTTAGTTAATTTTATATATATTCAGGTTTATAAATAAAAATAGCTATCACACACACACACAAAGATACTATTCCAAAGAGCAGTAGGTATATAGATAAACCAGTAATGAAATCCTTGATTACTTTTATCTTTTAAAGATTTATTTATTCTATTATATATTTATTTTATTTCCTACATACATGTATGTTATGTGTACCATGTGCATGCAGCCTGTGCCACAGGGTATCTGATTCCCTGAAACTGACTATGGGAGGTTGTGAGCTACCATATCAGTGCTGGGAACTAAGTCCACATCCTCTGTAAGAGCAAGTGCTCTTAATTGCTGAACCATTTCTTCAGGCCTCTACTTATTTGTAATTAATTAATTAATTAATATTTGTAAAGCTGAAAATTGAACCCAGTGTCTCAGGAATGCAAAGCAAGTATTCTACCATTGTGCTACATTCGCCAGCCCATTTCTTATAAATTGACAGCTAATTAAATGACAAAAGATGGGTGAAAACAAGAATTAAACACACAAAATCCAAGCCAAACAAATGCACTGTCCTTGTAATACCAAAGAAGGCCTAAAATAAACAGTCATCTGGGAGACAGGAAGTAGACTAGCAGAGAAGAGTCTGCAGGGTCCTGGGTTACTGTAAGTTTAAAACATCTGGGAGGCAAAACCAAATAGAACAAAATGATAGGGTGAACTTAGTGATTTCCTAGAAGATCTTAAAACCTTACAAAGTCTGAAATTACAAAAGAAAAGAAAACACCTTAAGCGAGATATATTAGAGAAGAGAAAGACTAAGGAAAACTATAGGCGGAATATAACTTAAGGCACCAGTTATCGAAACAAGATAATTTCTTAGTTATGCAATGGCAAAGTTTAGAGTTAATGAGAACATGATGATATTACATTTGCAGGGCCCATAGAACACAGCAGTAAATAAAAAGTAGCCATGACAAAATACAGAAATCAATACATACACAATTTTAGAACAAGATATTAATACCCTCACTATCAGAGTAGCATAATGACGAGGAAATGATAGATGTTTAAAAGCTAACCAAACATACTGTAATACAGAAGAAAGGGTATATATTGTCCAGGATTAGAGTATCTAAGGTGGGATTTTCTACAGGTTCCTAAGGAGATAAGGTGTACATATAATAAAAAAATAGAGAGATAGATAAATAAATAAATCTTTTTAAAAAAGAACTAAAAGACAAAACAAGCCGAGAAAAAGAATAAAATACAAATTAGCAATTAATATACACATTCATAAAGACCATAGAATCCTTTCTGAAGATACATAACCTCAATTTAATCTAGTGGAAATATCAAGGACTCCAGGCTGAAAGATCGTCTATACGATAACGTCTGGGCACTCTTCAAAAATGTCCCTGGCAGGAGAGTCAAGAAGCCCGAGGAAGTATTCCATCTCAAGGCTGACGTAAGAGGCCTGGCAAGTAACTGCAGTGTAAAATACTGGATGAGATTCTGGGTGAAAATTTTTCTTTTCTTTGCTACAGAGCTGTTCTGTGCAATATGGTAGTCACTATTTACACACGGCTACTGTGTGATTAAAATATAGTGAGTCTGAATGCAAAATAGGTACCAGATCTTAGCACTGCACAAAGAATGCAAAATATGTCTGTAATGAATTTTCAGGCTAATTATATGCTAACATGGCATGATTTGAGGTCTGGCTTCAATAAAATAGTACATTAAATTTAATTTTATTGGGGGCTGGCAAGATGGCTAGCAGTTAGGAGCACTTGCTTTTCTCTCTGAGGACTCCAGTTCAATTTCCAGCATCTACATAGTAGCTCACAACCACCTGCAACTCCATTTCCAGGGGATCTGAGATCCTCTTCTGACCTCCAAGTGCATCAGGCATGTACATGGTGCACATCTACACATACAGACAAAACATTCATACACATAAAGTGAATCTAAAAAATTAATTTTATTGCTTCTCTTTATTTTTTTTAAAATGCAGCTTCTAGAACATTTAAAATCGCCCATGTTACTCATATAGATAGCTTGCATTATATGGTACTATGTGGTATTCATGAAGAAGACAGTAGAAGCATGATTAATGTAATTTAAACAAAGCATCTAGATTAGATAGCAACATTGTATCAGTGTTAGTATTAAGTATACAGTAATTTTATATAAGAACATCTTTCTTAGGGAGCAAACACCAAAGTATTATGGAGTATGGGAACAGACATATCTGCACTTCATGTACAAAAGTTGAGACTGCCTTCTCAGGCAGATGACTCTAGACAGTGTCAAGTTGATAGTTAAAGTTAACTAGGGCAGAGACCTGGAAACGAAAAATAAGAGAATGTTTGCCAGCAACCATTTCTTAAGATTAAAAGAAGAGACAAGAAGCAAGATATCATGTGGAAAGGATTTGTTAAAGAGGAAACTATTTTTTTAAAAATCTACATCCAGTGGTATTCGCAGACAGATGAAGACCATCAAAGAGACAGACAGACAGACAGATGGCAGGAACATTTGAAAAGCAGGGGTAAGGAGCAGACCAAATAGCAAGGAACAAAAATCAACCTGACATGAACTGTCTGGACAGTGGATGAAAGGATGCAGTGCTTAACAGTAGAAAAGAAAAATGCTTTTGAACCTCAATTTTATATTCAGCCTCAGGTCACTCAAGTGTGAGAACATAACAAAATATTTCCAGGCATGGAGAGACTTGATGGCCTTGCCCTGCAAACACAGTTAGGAAAACATCCCTGCAGAAAGTGCCCGAGTGAGAAGTACCAAGGGCAAGGGGCAGTCAAAACTGTAGGAAAGTTTATGACTGTTTAGAAACACAAAGATCAAAAACTGAATAAAGAAATTATAGTGATCAAGGAGTAAAATTCTAGAGATTTATCAATATAAAGCCTGTGTTTGGGTAGAAAGATGGTGGAGAGCTAAGAAACATGAAGGTGTACAAAGATTCAGGGGAAGGTAACGATATCAAAATGTTTGTGAAGTTAACATAAATATGTCTATGCCAAAGGCAATCGCTGTAAGGAAAAAAGGAGAATCAGATAATTTTTCATCTGTTATTGTTTTGAGACAGGGTCCCAAGGAGCCCAGCCTGGCCTCAAATTTGCTTTGTAGCTGAGGCTGACTTTGGACCCCATGAGTTCCCCACTCACCTGCCAAGTGCTGGGATCACATGACTGTGCCACTATACTTGGCCCAGTTAACTTTTCAGCCATAAAAAGACACAACTGGATAGTAGAAAGAAAACAGTATATAATTTAAAAAGGCACAAAAGATACAATAATCAGAACATATAAAATGAAAATAGAAGAAAATATTGGTATGGCTAAGCACAATAATGATGGCATAAGTGGAATGAGATCAAAAGCAAATAGTGCCAGAGGGCCTGACATGGACCAGTGATGCTGTGCACTGTGTGAGGAAGAGCATATCCTTTGGGGCCTGACATGGACCAGTGATGCTGTGCACTGTGTGAGGAAGAGCATATCCTTTGGGGCCTGACATGGACCAGTGATGCTGTGCACTGTGTGGAGAAGAGTATATCCTTTGGGGCCTGACATGGACCAGTGATGCTGAGCACTGTGTGAAGAAGAGTATATCCTTTGGGGCCTGACATGGACCAGTGATGCTGAGCACTGTGTGGGGAAGAGCATATCCTTTGGGGCCTGACATGGACCAGTGATGCTGAGCACTGTGTGGGGAAGAGCATATCCTTTGGGG
>PVIH01001039.1:174276-267364 GCA_004025045.1 Sigmodon hispidus
GCACTGTGTGGGGAAGAGCATATCCTTTGGGGCCTGACATGGACCAGTGATGCTGTGCACTGTGTGGAGAAGAGCATATCCTTTGGGGCCTGACATGGACCAGTGATGCTGTGCACTGTGTGGAGAAGAGCATATCCTTTGGGGCCTGACATGGACCAGTGATGCTGTGCACTGTATGGAGAAGAGCATATCCTTTGGGGCCTGACATGGACCAGTGATGCTGAGCACTGTGTGTGGAAGATTGTACCTTTGGTATCTGAGGAGGAGCAAGAGACAAAGCTTGCTAAGGCAAACATGCACTAAACTCACTAAATACAACAAAGCAGGAGCTATGCATCACATACTCTTTCATCAAAACAAAATAAACAAAACCTAAACCAATAACACAAATAAAAAAAAGCCAGCCTTTCAGAAAATTTAAAATACTCCACTAATTAACAACTATGTCCAGAAGATAAAGTGCACAAAAAAGCATTTTACCAATAGAATAGCTAACATGAGAGGTCTCTGGTAAGACCTCCGGGAGGGGCTCAGAAACCAACTAAAAGGAAAATTCACAGTCTCGGGTGCATTAATTATTAATAAAACCAAAAATACAGAAAGGAGGGAACTCAGCAATAAAGTAAACAATATGGAAATTTACCAGCAGAACAAAGGGACCATCCAAAGAAATAGAAGATAATAGAATGTGAAAAACCAGATATATGCAAATTAGGAGAGAGATAACAATGGTTTTATTTAAGGAGCTAACTAAAGCTTATTAGATAAAAGCAATCCAGATTAGTCAGAAAATAAAGGAGAAAGATCTTTCTCTCTATTCTGGTTGTCTGATAAGGACTGTGGAAACCTGTGCAAAATGGGAGTTATTAAGGAAAGAACGAGAATTCTAAAGCTAGACACAAAAGAGCCCATTTACACCAACGACTGATGAAGAAATTGGAGAAGAATTTCTGGGAAAAGCAATAAGTGTTTGGGTGACTTTTTTTTTTTTTCCTTTTGTGTAACAGTCCTGGCTGTCCTAGAACTTGCTTTGTAGACCAGGCTGGCCTTGAACTCATAGAGATCTACATTCCTCTGCCTCCTGAGTGCTGAGATTAAAGTCTTGAGCCACCACCACCTGGCCTGTGGGTGATTTTTTTCCCCCAACTATCAATTCTTTATTTCTTTTTCTTTATTCTTCCCTCATACAATACATCCCAACTCCAGTCTTTCCTTTCTCTACTCCTCCAAGTCCCCCTCCCCCACAACCTCCCATCTCCCTCAAATCCACCCCTCCTTCATTTCCCTTCAGAAAAAAGCAAGCCTCCCATGGATATCAAACAGGCATGATATAACAAAATATAAGACCAGCCACCAACTCTCATACCAAGGCTGATAAGGCAGCCCAGTAGGAGGAAAGGGGTCCAAAGACCAGGTGAAAGAGTCAGAGACACCCCAAACTCCCACTATGAGGGTCCTACAAAAACACCAAGCTAACAACTATAACATACATAGAGGACCTAGCACATACCCATGCGGGCTCCATAATTGGTCTTCAGTCTCTATGAACCTATGAGTTGATTCTGTGGGCAGTGTCCTCCTGGTGTCCTCAACACCTCTTGCTCCTACGATCCTCTCTTTCTTCCTTGGAGTTCCCCAAGCTCTGCGTAGTGTTTGACTGGGGGTCTCTACATTTACCAGCTATCAATTTCTAGCAGACACAGGTAGGTAACACGTAATCGATTTGAGGCTAACACCACATAAAAACCCAGCAATGACTTGCTCTTGCATCGAGATGCAGAGTTGAACGCAGTATTGGTAGACTATCATTAAATTATTTATATGTACAGTTTTTAATTCCAGTGCTTTCTTGGTTAGCTGGAGACCTGATATCACATTAGTGGCCAATAAAAGAATAATTAGATGACTTCTCTGAAATAAAACAAGGTTGGAACTCATAGCTGTGAGAGAAAATTAATCATAAAACTAGGATTTAATGAGTTGGGTATGATATAGAAACTTTGTACATAACGAGATTAATACAAAAAAAAATTTAAGAGTCATCAAGTTGATACTAGTTTGATAGGTTTTTGTTATGGAACTGAACATAATTTCCCTGAGCAAGTGAGCCAATGAGGAAGATGGCTGAATGTCACTGTAAAATTAACTTCAAATATATAGAACATATTTCCAAGTGGCCATATTAATATTTTAGCCAATGTGTCATCAAGTTAAAAATTGATTTATGAAAAAATATTCTTCAATATTGATTTGTCAAACTATTAACTGATGCTATATAAAGGGGAGGAAATTATGCATTATGGCTGGTTCAGGGGTGATGACAAGCTGTCTATAGCATGGAAGCATTTGTCAAGAACCCAGGATCTCCATGAGAGCTAGTGATTGAAGATACTTAGCATCTGGTAGGATGCTCCCAACTCTGTTCAGACTGGGCATGTGTCCAGCTCTCAAGACATCCTTATAGGTCTGGTCACCTAGTTCCTGGGAATCACTGCATCCCATGGTTCCACAGCTGGGAGTGGCAGTCTGGCAATGCCTAGAACAGATACCATGTTGCTTGCAGTGGATTTTAGCAATGCTATCCAAGCCCCACAAACCTGGACATACTCTCTCTGGCTTCTAAGTTTAGCTGTGTACAGAACAGCAGGTGGGATGCTATAGAATTTAGTATTACTTGACTTTCTATTAGAAGACACTTTGTGATTAGATGTTTAATTTGACAGCAGAGGACTAAAGTGATTATCTCATGACAGTCTCCAAGGAAAGGCAAAGGCAAATCACTTGGATCTAAGCTTTGGTTTTGGTTCAGACATTCTCTGGCTATTGACTGCTGCATGATAGACCTCAAGGGAAGGAAAAAGAGAATTTTCTGGTTTGAGCTTTGATTTTGGCTCAGATATTCTATGGCTATCTGAGCTTGTAATGCTACTTTTTTGTGTGTCAAGACTATTTCACTTACATAATTAAGAGGTAAAACTTACATGGTCCAGCCTTAAAGTTTATTCCAAGAGCTTGATTGGGAGTGTTTTGAAAGAATTCCACAATTTTCTGATGTTCGGTAGAGATGTTGGCAGAGGAGGAATGCCTGGAGCTATTTGATCCACTCTCTCCTTTCTTCACCTCTGACCCACCACACCTAGCCCCTCCCAGAGAGAGAAATGCAGACTTCTCCTACAGAGAGGACCCCAGAAGCAGCATTTGGAACAAACCATTTTGTATAATGGTTAAGAAGAGATATCTGCAGATATGGCTCACTATGACTAAAGGTGCCTGGTGGCTGTAGGTGTCTGGTGGCTGAGGTCCAGGGCGGCTGAGGTACATGGTGGCTGTAGGTGCATGGTGACTGAAGATGTAATGTGGCTGAAAATACATGACAGCTAAAGGTGCATGGTGATTGAAGATGCATTGTGGTTAAGGTACCTGGTGGCTGAAAGTGCATGGTGCTATTCATTCTCCCTTGTAGCATCCACTGTGATTCTCAAAGATAAGTTATTCAAAGACACCCAAGAGTTGAACACCCAACTTACCCATGCAGAGGTTATCAAAGTGTGACCTACAGACTCCTGGTAACCCTGAGATCCTTTCAAAGAATTTTAGAGATTAAAGCTATTTCATAACGAATTGAAGATAGTGTTTGCTTGTTGTAGTCTGTTGACACTGGCATTGGAAATGGGCCAAGGCAACAGACTTGGCCTATATAAGTAGCTGATGTCTTCTTCCGGGTCACATGTTCACAGTAGACAACAAAAGACTCAATTTCACATGTAACATAAAAATGAGTCACTTGAAGTCTCTCCTGATGAATACACACCTTATTATTCAGAGTGACTAATTGGGGAATGTAAAAAGCAATATAAAATGCAAAGCAGTTCTGTTCTACAGACAGGAGCACTCTGATTGTCCTCAGTAGATGCACTTAAAGCTTCCTTTAGGTGGAAGTCAGACCATCCACTTTGTACATCCACAAAACATCATTTTTACTTGAAAGAACTAATGACAGGCAAATTATGGTTCTCTAGACTTGGGGATTTGGCAGACATTTTTCTCAAAAAGTGAAGCGAGTCTGTCACTTCAGGGAAAACAACTGACAGCATCTGTCTCCAATAATAAAATCTGAGTTTTCAAGCAAAAAGGAGAATCTTGGAAAACTTGTAGCTGTTCCTGCTAACTGGATAGCTTCCTGGTTTCCAGCATTTTCCTGATGGTCTCTGTCCTTTTGGGAATGGATGTCATCTTGATAATGAGAAGTATTGGCATTTGGATGATCTGTGATTCTCAATAAGTTGGTATTTTCCAAATGGTCAGCCACACAATCATGGATTGGCCAAAGACCCATCCATAGTGGAGGGTTAGCAGTGGTTTTTAATCACAGAATACAAACCCAATACCACAATTTTATATTCCTTATTGTAATTGGAATTAACAAAATTCTAGTTTTTGTAGACTTTGAAGTAGCTTGTGGTGCAGTAGCAAAGATTATCTGTAAGTATCTGGGAATATTATTAAAATGTAAAAAATATTTTTATGTGTATGAGTGTATGCTTTTCATTGGTATGTGCACCAGATGTGTGCAGGTTCCAGAAGAGGCCAGCAGAGGGCAGCAGAGGCCATCAGATTCCCTAGAACTCAAGTTACATATTGCTATCAGCCACACTTTGTGGGTGCATGGAATTAAACTCAGAGCCTTGGTGAGAACACCAAGTACCTTAACCACCGAGTCATCTTTTCTAACCTTCCAAAACTCTCTTCCTTTTTCCTAGTTACACATGCATGTGGTCTAGAATTTTCTTCATATACCTCTATCAAACATGCATCACAAGAGGTTGAATGTAGAAACAAAGGTGAATGATAGCCCATGTGCCCTCTACTAATCCAGACAGATACTACAGAGATTGGTTAAAATGTAGAATAATACCCTTTTCACAATTATTTTGATAACACAATAAATTTCATTAGATATAATATTGTGTTTTTTGTTAGCATGTAATAATTTATTAAACATGCAATGTTTATCATTATTATATGGTACTTGAAAATTATTAATTAAAAAAAGTCTCAGCTTTCAATGTTTCTAAGGTGAATGTTGAGAGATTTTACAAAAGTACACCCACATTTTCTGTGATTCTTAAACATGTTAAAAGGAGGTGAAGACTGAAGAGACCGAGAGCTACTGTCCCCAAATCCCTGCTTGGAAAATGACATTTTGGATGACTAATTAACAAGGTACAAGGGACTTGGCTCCTGACAGTTTGTTGTCAGGCAGCTTCTCTGGGCTGACAGCAGGGCTGCTTATCAAGACAGAGTTATCCCTGCAGCTGAGATCAGTAGAAGCCATCACTGACATTGCCTGTGCCCTTCCCAGTGGCTCCAGACCTTTTAGTATCCAAGTTCACTTTTTGCCCTCAAAGGAAGGCCTGGCCATGCCTCCTGCTCATTCCAGCCCATCATGATTTAGTGTTAGCCAATACTTGCCTCCCAGACGGTAGCAGACATCTCAGGAAGGTACCAGGCACGTGCTGGAATAAGGCCTCAAAGATGAACTTTTATCTCAGAAGAATTCCCAGTCTGTGGGGAAGAAACTTCCCAAGGAGATAATGTGGCACATGCTTTTCTGTATTTGATGATGAAATTTTTCAACAGAAGAATCAGGGCAGAGTCTGGCGCTGTCCTGTGATGCCTGACAATGGAACAATCCCGGAAACCAAGAACACACACACACATCTGCTGTATTTATTAAGCTCCCAACAACACCACAGAAATTCTCTGTGGGTTTGCATGTGGTTTGGCCCAGAGGCTCAGAAACAATGATTTGGAACCCTCCCCCTACCACCAAAATTCTGGGAGACAACTGTGGCCAAATAGAAATGAGAAAAACTCCTTAGAATCACAAAAGATGAGTAATACCATTTTCTCTCTTCTGCTAGTAGGGACACTGTAGGGCATCCCCTACCTCCACATTCTGGTTCTAAGTGCTCCCTCCCAGGCAGAGAGGCTAAGTTTGTTCACAAAGGTCTCTCACACAGCTGGGTGTAGAGCAGGCTGAATCCTAGAGTCTGAAGGGTGACTTAGCCAGGGGCTTTTAAGATCCCAAACCAACTTTATGTGGGTTAGATTAAATTAGAAGCCTCTTGATCTAGCCAGGAATGTTGAAGTCCCGACTGGGTGGGCTGCTTGGGCACCAGGGAGGTTCTGATATACCCAGGGTTTATTTAAGCTCCTACCTTGTGCCCTTTCTCTCTTTCTAATCTCCTTTCCTATTTTTTATAGTTCTTTCCAGCTGTGGTAACTTTAGAGTAAGATTAATGCCCAAGAACTAAACAAGCCATGCCCAGACACAATATGCCCAGTACCACCCACAACCATCCTGCTTCCCAAGGCTAGAGAACAGGCCCTCCCAGATCTTAAAAGGAACACAAAGCAAAGACAGGGCATTTCATATCTGGACAAATAGTGACTTTTTTTCTCATCTTTAAGAAGTTTATCCATGAACCAGGTTGTTTCCAGTTCAAGGGTACACCACTGCAAACTTGTTTAATAAATCCACTACTCACAGGTACAAATTTCATGTGATTATTGGATTAATGTCTATTTCCCACAGTCCCTAAATGGCATGGGACCTGCGCTGTATCTTTTCTTTTGCTGGCTATCATATCTTTAAGGCTTAGCACAGTGCCTGGCTCATTTCAAATTTGTTGAGACAATTGTCTGACCAAAAAGAGTTGTGGAGTATCTAAAGATCTAGTCCCTCACATAGCAAGTTTGGGACCTCCTGACAACTTTCATAGATTGGTATTGGCTGCTCTGAGCCTGGTGTCATGCCCCATTAGAAGGTGACATCTGGAACCAGTAGAGAAATGGTGTATTGATTGATGGTGAACACCCTACTTAAGGATACTGAGTAATTGTTATACTGTGGAGTCAAGAGAATCCTTTTTCCAGCTATTTCTAACAAATGAGGACAGCTGTTTTAGGAGGACTGAGGATACAAAATGCTTGGCTTCAAGATATAATAACTTGACTTTGGGAACTGTTTTAAGAACCACAGATAAAACTCTTAGAACAATGTTATACAAAAAACCTGCAAAAGCATACCAGGTTTGTGTCTGTATGTGTTCATGAATTTACTTTCTTGAAATGAAAGCTTCATGAAATCAGTGGCTAATAATGAGCAGACTCAAGACAGCTCAGCATACGGATCCTGTGATCAGAGCATTAACAACATGCTTTCCCTGACCCATAAAGTAGCTGCTGTACTCACGAGGGTAATCCTTTGGATGGGTCTTCTCGGACCAGTTCCCATAAAACGTGAGTCTGTACTTGGCAGTTCCACAGGCGCAGCAGTCTAAGATTGGTCTGTCCGTCACCCCATCAAGTGTGGGATCTGAAATGGGAAATCAAGTTAGGAGCACATGGGAGCCTCTAAAAGGCAGCCTTGGAGCGGCTTGCCTTATCCTTGATCCCTGTGTAAAGAAAATACAGTGCAGTCACACTGGTTGGTAAGACTCAAGACCAGCACTTGCTATGAATTTTATATTTACCAACTATGAATATATAGTTTGCAAATAAAAAAATCCAAAGTCTTATAATCTGAAGTGTCCTGTGGGACAAAAGGGAGTCTAGAATCTTTAGGATGGAGAGACTTTGGGGGGAAATCAATGCTGACTTTTACTCAGTTATGTTTTTTATTTTAATATTTTATTTTATTTGTGTGTGTGTGTGTGTGTGTGTGTGTGTGTGTGTAAATGCAAATGCCAAAGAATACCAGAAGAGGGTGTCAGATCCCCTGGAGCTGGAGTTATAGACCTGAAATACCTGATGAAGTATTGGGGACCAAACCTGGGTCATCTACAAAAAGAAAAAGCCCTTTTAAACCTAGAACTGTCTCTCCAGTCCCCACCCAGTTCCTTCTGTATCCTGGCTTCCTCCCCATCTCTTTCACCATAGCACTTCTCTATAGCATTTTAAGAGGAACATATATCTATTTTCCCTAAGAAGTACTTTTCAGGGCCCAAATGCTGTACCAGAGTGGGGGCAGGGGGGAAGGTTTTTGAAGGAGAAAATTGAGAGTGAATAGAGCCTTTAAAATGGCTGGAAATTAAGAGGAGGGAATCTTATGCAGTATGTTTCTTATCATGCTTCCAAAGACTGTACAGGAGGTGTGTGGGGGGGGTGTTGCAAATGTGTTCACGAGTTCAAGTTTACTTCTGAATGTAGAAGCAGCCAGGAAAAACTTAAGATTCCCTTTCCACCCCCATTTTTAGCTGTGAGTAGCTGATAAGTAGGGAGAGAGAGATTACATGAATAAATTCAGCATTTCTGATTGTTAAGCTCACAGCCCTCACTCCTTAGTGCTCCCAGTCTGTTCGGCTGCCTGGGAGAGGGACAATGCCTACCGATGCCGCTTGCTGCAATGCCTTTTCTGTAGCCTTACCAGCTGTTTTCACATCAATCTCCCTCTTTTGCAATTTGGACATTTTTTCCCCCTTAAATATTGTACAAAGAGCACTGAAACCAAGGGGATGCAAACCATTTTGTATGTCAGAAAAAGCACTTTTCAGTCTCTTTAGGAATTTGCTGAGCTTGTTGGGTTTGGACATGCAAAACCAATGATACGAGAAGTGAGTTTGGGGATGGTGACAAAGTGTGAGATGTCACTGTCGTGATATCAGCAATGTGATGGGTCCCTTGATGTGCTGGTCCCTTTCCATACACTCTTCTAAGGATTACTTTGTTACCCCTTGAGGTTTGAATGTGAAATGTCCCCCATGGATCCCTGTGTTTGAAAACTTAGTCCCCAGTTGGCAACACTGTTTGGAGAGATTGTGGAACCTTCAGAAGGTAGAACCTCGCTAGAGGAAGTAGATAACTGGAGGGGGGCCTTGCGGCTGTATTAATCGCATTTCCTGTGCACTCTTTGTAGATGTGACCAAGCCAGTCTCCTGGTCCCACCACCATGGTCCTCCCCACGGTGGTAGTAAGCTGTAACCCGTGAACTGTAGCACCAAATAAACCCTTTGTGCTTTCTGTTCTTTTTACCAGGGCATTTTACCAGCAACAGAAAAGTAACTAAAACATCCTTGTTTTACAGATCATCAAAAGGAAGATGCAGGCTGGGTGACTTGATTAAGCTCACAGGGTGAATGAGCTGTGCAGACAGAAGTGGTACCCAAGGCCTTTTTGGTTCAGAGCCTATGACCTCACTCTGAATTCAATTACTCTGGATAGTCTGCAAAAATGATACTTAGCTGAAAAACAACTTGTTTCTGTTTTTTTTTTCCCCCAAATGAAATACATTTAAAAATCCTCTTCCTACATATTTCAGAGATTTCTAAAGAGGCTCAAAGAAAAAAGTTTGTAGCCACCCAAAGCAGAGCTCATGGGCAGAAATAAGAGCTGCAGTCTATGCCCAGGAGGAAGATTGCCACCATCACATGTGTACAACTGCACTTGATTCCTGTGTGGGGCACTTGGACAAACCCCATCTAGTACATTTTAGGAGAGGTAGCTTGAACCAGAAGCTCTGGTCCTTTTGCAGTGCCACAGTGATGAGCTGTATTGTAAAATACAACTAAATTAGTTTGGAAAGGGGACTCAGAACTGAGACACATGCTGGGATTTGGATCGTAACTACCAGGTGCTGTTAAATGAGGCAGCAAAGATCTCCAGAAGTTCCAAAATAAGACCAATTTGGAGATTTACGTTGTCAGAAGGGCTTTTAGATTTAGATAGCAAAGTTAAAGATACTGCTAAGGCTTTATGAAAATGAATTTATAACAGATCTTTGGAAAGTGAGCTTTCATCTAAAAATTAAATTTCTAGGTTTGGAAGAGGAACTGTTTCCTACCAAGGACAGGCATTTTGCTAATAAAGCAGGCTTTCAAAGGGCGGTGATGCCACACAACAACATATTCTCCATGTTACAACAGTTGGGCTGCCAAGCGAGGTAATCTCAGTCCCGGACTGTGACCTCAGTTTCCCTTCTTTCCATTTATTATATACACATACATACACACATACAACCCCACGTGGCTCTTGGGGTTGGGTGATGGCTCTTGGGGCCTCACCCTGGCAAAGCCAGTGCTTCCTTGACCAAGCTCGCTCCCTGGCTCTCCTCTTCCTCTTATTTCTCCCTCTCTTATTCCTCCTTGTCTTTTGTTCTCTGCCTATATACTCCTCTACTCTCTGGTTTCCCATCTCCTATCATCTTCTGTCATTCTCCTCTGATTGTGACATGGTGTCCAAGTGTGTGACCATATGTCTATAAAGACTTGGTCTTTCCAGAAAGACCATCTTCTGGAATAGGTTGTATTTCTCTCTCTTTTTTTTAATTGCAAGTAATTTCACATTTATGGTGCTTTTAAAAAATCACAAACTGGAGGGATGAATCAGTGGGTAAAGGTGCTTGCCATGCAACATGAGGATCAGAGTTCGAGTCCCTAGAACCCGTGTGAAACAGTCAGGTGTGTAGCACAAATGTCTGTCACTGCACTCTTCACAGAGATGGGAAGTAAACATAAAATTTCCCGGAATCTCATGAGCCACCTAGCTTGGAATGTGTGCCCATATTTATACATACAAACGTTCACACAAATACACTCACACACACACTATTGTTCCCTGATTTTTATCCTCGTGGCTATATTTTATCACCTATGGGTGAATGGTTGTAATTGGGGGCAATAAATGATAGTTCCAAGTTCCACTATTTCTTTTCTGAACAGATTTGATTTGATTCAACAAGGAAGCAAGGACCATAGAGACTTTGATAAAAAGCTGGTGTTTGCTAAGTGATTAAATACATTTAAAAATCCCCTTGCTCTGCTTATATTTAAACGATTTTCTTAATGTGATCACTTAGATGTTGATATTCTCATGGGTCTGCTATTTCCGGGGATCATTTATAAACGTACAAAAGCCAACAGCATGAGGACTTGCTGGACCTTTGAAGTCCATCAAGTTGCAAGGAGTCTTTGTGTAGATGGCATGATTACTCATCTTCCGAGGAGCTCAGCCTGAGATACTCTATGCTATTTCTTTTCCACTGTACCCACTGAATTTTATCACATTCACAGCTTAGACAAGGCTTCCTAAGATCAGCATTAAAACTCCAGGAAGGATTTTTGTCAGTAGATGGGGGTATCTGTGAAGTATCTCCTAAAAAGTTTAAAATCCTAAAAATAATGCTGGTCTCTGACAGTCCAACTAATGGAGTCGCACCACAATGGCTGAGCCCAGATACCTACCGGGGAAGATCAGACATAGCCTGTATGAGGCAGAACACCCTGGAGTCCAGCTCATGGAATTAGGTATAATTTCATGGAGGGAGAGTCGAGAGGGAAATTGTCACTTAGGAACCAAGAGCCCAAAGAAAGGAAATGCTCCTTGTTTGGAGAAAAGCTGACTGAACCATTTGTCTACTAAATGGCTTGGAAGGAAGACCTCCCAGCACGTGTAGTGCTGCTCACCAAGAGGTTAGTAAGGGTCTTAGCCAGGGGTCTAGAACTCCCACCCTGAGGCCAAGCATCCAACTCTCTCCACACTTGTCCACTTAACATTTTGATTCTAGATCTTTTACAAGAAGACAGTGCATTGTTGTGCTATAGACGGGCCTGCAAAGCACTGACCATAGGAGGATGCAACACTGACTGACAGTGGGGAGTGGTTGAGAGCATGGGCTCTTGGTGTCAACTCCTGCCCTCCATTGCTGGCTGTAAGTGATCTGTCTCTATCTCAGACTCCTCATCTACATTTGGGCTGCTCCAATAGCCTTTACCATACAGGGCTATTGTATAGATTACGTAATTAATGAGTAGAAGGTGTTTAGAATAGGGCTCATCATGTAGCAAACACTCAAAATTCTTATCCATAATTATTATTATTTCCCCAGTAGAACTCTTCCCAGCCTTTCTTAGTAGTTTATGACTTGCTATAGTTGGAGAGGATTATTCCTTTTGAAAAGACTAATTGCTGAAAAGGCAAATAAAAATTCTGCAAAAATGAATAGAAGTGAGATAGCTAAGCTGTATAATTATAGAACATTTTCTGTTTCCATTGAGCTACCTAATAACTTTGAAACTGGTTTAGATGTTTAAAGTCTTATTTTTAACATCAGATTAAAGAACAAACTTTTGAATATAGCCAACAAAAGCTACCATGCAGGCAACGCGCACGCGCGCGCACACACACACACACACACACACACACATAAGTGCACGCGCACCTGTGCGTGCACATTCAATCTTGTGTGTATGATGTGTATGCATGCCTGGGTTAGTGTCTGTGAATGCAAGCATGCTGTAGCACTTACATGGAGGTCACAGGTAAACATCAGGGGTCAGTCCTTGCCTTCCACCTTGTTTGGAAACAGGATCCCTTGTTTTCATCTGTAGATTTCTGGCCAGCTGTCCTGGGAGCACCTAGGAATCCCCCCCCACACCCTGTTTCCATCTTGTATGTTACAGATGAAAGATGGGATTGCAGACTTGAAGCACCATATCTGCCTTTATGTGGATTCCAGGGCTCTGACCTTAAGCCCTCACAGTTGCTTGGTAAGAGCTTTATCCATTTGAGCCATCCTGCAGCCCTATTGCACATTATTAACTCACATGGTTGGGAGGAGCAATATGAGCAGATATAAACTCCAGCCTGATCTGAACCTAGGCCTCTTCTCCAGTCCCTATTCGACTTCATTAGGATGCTCTAGCCTGGGGAGGGGTGTGGCTCAGTGTCAGGGTGCTTGCTTATCTATCTAGCATGCACAAGGCATGGGATTTGATCCCTAGCACCAGAATAAAGACATTTATTAGAATGTTTGAATCCAAGGGGCGGGGGTTATAAGTTTGCAATCTGAGGACCAGAGACTTGAACATGGTAAAATCACAAGGTTTGCGTCTCCTACCCTCCCACATCTGACATTCTAATCTTCTACTGGTCTCTTTTGGAGAAAATTCTCCATATCACTTAGATTCCATACAAGTTCTTGGGGAACAGAGAGCCACTGTGGGTTTTTTAAAGGTTCACAACTGTGCATTCCTTAATTAGGTCCTGTGAATTATTCCAAGGAACCTCTTCAGAATAATCACTGTTTCACAAAAATAAGAAGACAGCACCAATATAAGGTACATTATCTCCTACCCAGGGAATCAAGCTGAGTAATTAGAGCTTAAGGCGGATCCAATTATCCATAGCACACAGCCAGATTAAAAATCAGAGCTACGTGAGGAGGCAGAGCCCAGGGGAACTGAGAAAGTTCCATTGCCTGAATTCCTGCAGCCATGCTTAAGCAGAAAGAGCACCCCCCCAACTCACCTGCCCCTCCCCACCTGCATGCTCTTACCTTGTTCACATAGCTTCTTCGTCAAAGAGCCCTCGTCTTGAAAATAAATAATGCGTTTCTGTACGATGCTGGCCCTGTGGGGGAAGAGAACATCCCATAGTGATGAGAAGGCCAGGCAGGGGGATGGTCAAACCCAGGCCTTGCTTGGCCACCCATAGCTTGGTAGCTTTGTGTGTTATTCACCACCCTCTTCTCTGTGCTTCTGTTTCTTCATCCATTAACAGGCAAGCAATACATGTATCATGATGTCACCATGAGAATGATCAGAAAACATATGTCAACAGCCTAGCAGGGGCCTAGAAACCACCCTTTCAACTTTAGATAGTGAGTTATTATTGATAGAACTGCTATTGAGGTAAGAAACTGAACCAATGGCATTTTCAGCTTCTTTCTAAATGGCTTATTTTACCTTCTTCCTATTTTTTAATAGGATGGGGGCCATTTATAGATTCACCACATTCAGATTCTAGAAGCATGTCAAATCTTTTTCCTGAAAGGCAAAGAGGAATTTAAAAATATTTTTTGATTTGTTCTAAAAATGTCATTCTATATCATTCCCGAAAGTCTAGACAAAACCATCTCCTACACTCTGAACAAAGACAACGTCAGCTGTGATCTTTCGCTCTTAAACACGTCAAACGTGGGCTCTGAGAATTTAGAACACATATTTTGAGGTTGCAAATGATTTGGCTTTGGTCAGCACATATTTTCTCTTTCCTCTGGGGATAGAGCAGACATGCTGCTTCTCCTTTAACTCACTCTCTTGTTTATTTCCATTGGCCTTGGAAAGGTTGAATCCTGAAACCCAGTGTTCCAGCAATTTAAGAGTCTACAACGTTTAAAATTGAGGTGGTGCCGATAAATCTCGAGCCATTTCTATTGATTTTCTTCAGCGATGCTACTCAATCAAAAGGTAATTTTCACTTCGATTCACCCTATTTAACAGATAAAGGCATTCCTTGACTCCATTACAGCTGACCACACTGAATAACTGTTTGCCTCCCATGATCCCAGACATAGAAACTGGCCCACACTCTCCACGGAGATCTTTACAGAGGAGAGACAATTTTCCCAATGGTCTGGGCAAAGGCCAAGCTGACTTTCCAAAGAAATGTCTATTCTACATCCAGCCTTCCACTAAAGAATGCAATTCTGACCAGCTTTACAGATGTCTTTTACAGCTTCCCCACCAAAGAGAGACAAGATGTTGAAATAAGTAAGTGAAATATGCTTCCTGTCTGCAGAAAATGACTTTGACCATTTTATCCATTCTCTTGACCATTAAGTAGGAAAGTTCCCTCAGGCCAAGAGGGTAATAGTATTCCCTACTTCAAAGCAAATAATAAAGCCTTCTGTTCAGCAGCGCGTTCTGCCACCTATAGCATCCTTTCAGGGCATCCTTCTGTGTCTGGGGACCTCTGCAGGAGGGCAAAGAATAGACCTCCTAGGAAGTGCCTTAGATCCACAGTTCTGGTTCAGTGAAGGGCTCCCTCCACATGTCAACCACAGAAACTTCCTCCCTTTTGACTTCTTGTAGTATTTATGGGTACATTTTCAACAAATTATTGCCAGGGGGCATGCTTAGTGGCTGGCACTGAGGAGGCACCAGAGCTATTATCATGAACAGCAGAGATGGGGCCACTCAGCTCATTCTTAAAGTTCATATCGCAGGAGGGGGAAGCATGAAACAACCACAGCTAATGATGGAGGCTAATGGTGATTGAGTGCTGCCATGGAAACATCTATACAGTGCAGTAGGGAGGCCTGACCAAGCTGGGAAATGCTTCCCTGGGAAAGAATAGCTCAGCCAAGACTAGAAGAGATGGCAAATAATCAGGCAATTAGAGGAAAGAAGAAAAGAAGAGGGCATTGTTTATAAAATCCCTGAGGTTGGGGTGGGGAGGACAAGGGCGTGCTGAAAGAGGCATGCGTAGAAAGTCAAGGGATGATGTGTGGTGAGTGGAAAGACCAGTGAGCATACCACCACATCACCCAGGGCCCATTGGAAGGTGGTCTTTTACTCCAAGTTTAATGAATGTCTTTGAGGGTCATATACCAGGACTGAGGTAATCAGATCTGCTCTTTGCAAAGGCCACTTGGACCAATATGAGTGACAATGGGTTGGTGTGGGTCACATGGTATAGAGGTCCCTAGCAAATAAAGTTTCATTTCAATAAAGTTCTCAACCAACAAATGTTTGAAAATGACTGGATAGTAGGGACATTGGTTTCCTCTGCTGGCTAGCTTTCTGACAGGTTGATACAAGTAGAGTCATTTTGGAAGAGGGACCCTCAACCGAGAAAATGCTTCTATCAGACTGGCCTGTAGCATGAGCTTTGTGGGGCATTTTCTGATTGATGATTGATGTGGGGGGACCCAGCTCATCCCTGGGCTGGTGGTCTTAGATTCGTAAAAAGAACAGACTAAGAAAGCCATGAGGAGCTGGCCAGTAAGCAGTGCTCCCCCATGGCTTCTCATTATTCCTGCCTTTCCATTCTGCTCTGACTTCCTTTCATGATGGACTATGAGATATAAGATGATATAAGTCCCTTCCTCCCCAAGTTGCTTTTAGTCATGGTGTTTTATTCCAGCAAAAGAAACCCTACCTGAGACAGTTTCTTTTCTCATTTCTTGGGCAAAATCTCTGACATAAAACAACATAGGGGAAGGGTGCTCTGTGCAGCTCACAGGTAGAAGGTGCACCGTTCATCATGGCAGGTAAGGCATGGGAATGCAGGGCTCTGTGTAGGCAGAAGCATGGTAGCCCCATGCTTACATCTTAGTGGACTGTTGGCAGAGGTGGTCAGGAAGCTTGCAAGGCATGCCTACAAACTTTAAGGCTGTCCTCCAAAGACCACACCTCCAAGCAAAGCTCACCTCCAAAATGTTTCACTACCTTTTGATAGAGCACCACGAAACATATCAGCTTGAAGGAAACATTTTACAAACTACATCAGGATAATATCCAAGCATGGTACTGAAATCTGTTGATAATTTATCAACCATTACTCCATTCATGCCAAGCTTCCTGGGTTCCAGAATTTTGATGTTATTCTGTCTCAGCTAAATGCTTCACCCAAAGTCAACTTTGCAAGCACCTGTGAGGGATGCCCTGTGTGCTTTCAAATTTCCTGTGAATAACACAACAATGGTAAAATCTACTATTTCAAAGCATGATCATGGACAGTACTTACCCCTAACTTTAGAAGAATACTATGATAAAAATTTATAGAGACCACTATGGAAGTAAAAGGTGTGTATTTCCTATAAGCAGTCCATGTTCTTCACCCCTTGAGACTACATAAAATGTAATATTCCCTTAAAATGAAACAAGCTTTATCTTTAAAAAACAAAGACAAATACAGGAACAGAGAGTTGTCTTGACAGATAAGAGATAAGAATATTTGCTGCACTTCCAGAAAACCCAAGTTCAGATCTCAGATCCATTCAGGCAGATTGCAACATGCTGCAATTCCCACCCCAGGGGACCTGATGCACTCTTCTGTTCTCCAGAGGCACGCGCGCGCGCGCGCGCGCGCGCGCGCGCGCACACACACACACACACACACACACACACACACACACACACACTACCAGATTCATACTCAACCAACAAAGGCATCCCTTCTTTCCTGTTAATTCCCTGTCTTTCCTACAAGAGCCAGAGGTCTTGGGACACTCCGCACACAGCACTTACTAAACCATGGTGTACCTGCTCTTTCCCTGAATCTTCTGCTGGATTCTAGGCTTCTTGAGAGTTGGAATAAATATCACTATAGATTTTACTATAGTTTCAATATTAGGATTTGAGGTTGAGAAATAGAGTTTGTGGAGAAGTTGAGAGTCTGAGATTAATGGGCTACTGGGTGTGAGGTGATCCATCTGGCGAGTGTTAGGTACAGAGACCTTTAAAGTGGCAAAGTCTGAGGTATGTATGGGGGAGGGGGCACAGGATCTAGAACAGTGTTGTAGTATTTGAGTAGTTGGTATCACTCAGGAAATTATTCAGAGTATGAAAAAAGTGCAAATGAGGCACAATTGCTGAAGCAGATAAATACTTATGCACAAATGTGTTCATAGAGACCAAGACTCTGATCCACTTAGTTATAGCAATTGCTTCACTATATCCCCATTTGGTCAGCTCCTAGGAGGATTTTATATTCTGAGAAAATACATCTTTTACTTTGAGACTATTCCCACCAAAAGTATAAAATTCAGCTGAGGCTTATAAATCATATTATGGTTCAGAAAAATAATAGTTTTACAAGATGAGAAAGCTGTTAGTAAGAATTCCCTTAGCATTTCAAAATGACAAATTTTCTCTGTTCTGTATTGCAATTTGGCAGTCACGTTGCATCCCATTTATATACTGAATGCTCGCTTATCGGGAGAGAGCATGTTAAAGAAATCTAAATTAAATTTCTTGGTGTGCTGGCATTTCAGACTTCTGGGTATCGAAGTCCTAAGTAATTTACTGATCACTTCGAAACTTTTCTTGTAAAACCAGATGAACATTTTCAGAAACATCATTCCCAGTCCCCTAAGTGTTTGATCCTCTTCTGTCTAAAGGGTTTATTTATTTGATATTTTTCCCCCTTGGGATATTCGCCTGCTGGGGGAAAGTTAGAATTTGCTGTGTTGCGGGTTTGCTGTCTAGCATTGAATAGGGCCATCAGAAAAAGATCTCAGAAACTGACTTGGAAGATAACAGATTATTGAAATGACTTTGAGAGTGTATGCCTGTTCCCTCTGTGGCTTGCTCATTGCCATGTACGGACAATTCCCAGAAGGTCCCACTGTAGTGTGTTGCATTCAGTAACTAGTTAGTCGTGGTGACTATCCTTACTGTTATTGCTAAAGGCCCTGGCCCATGCTTAATAAATAATCCCTATTATTATGCTTGATGTCAGCTCTGATTCTGTTGTGGAGGGAGGGGCCCTGAGGGAGCTCCCTCACTGAGCAGCTTTAGACAGAGATAACAGATGGCCAAATGAAACTTGGGTTTGTTGTCTCCAGAAGGCGTTTGCCAACCTTTTTCCCCCTGATTCCAGTAAATTTTCTTTTACTGGACATTTTTTGGAATACTTTATAAAATTTCTCTGTGATCTCAGGGCTGTTTTCCATGGAGGTGGTCCAGAGTATACTCAGCAAAATGTATTTCATCTTAGCAGTGAAGGAGTGACTGTGGAAAGACCCGGGAATAAATATGGAGCCATCGTGGAAGCAGCATGATCCATGCTGAGACTACGGCATTATCTTACTTTACAAAGACGTCCAGTATTAACTTGATCATGGCCTCACTTTTCAGAGGTGTGCCAATGTCACTGTGTAGGCTCTCAGCAACTTTTTATCTGACTTCAGAACTACACCCGGAGTTAGCGACTATTCTGGAAACCCATGATAATGCGTTCAAGGAAGAAGAAAAGTGGAAACATTTTCAAGACCCTACTCTGCCTAACAGTAAGGTCACAATCTCTGCTTACAGGTCACAGAAACAGATTCAGAGACTAATGCAGCTTGATGATTTGCCTTTTTATTCATTTGATGTAAACTAGTGTCACACAGGAAGAAAGAACCATATTGGGGTGGGGAAGCATCTGATTGGCCTGTAGGCAAGTGTGTGGGGTGGTGGTGGTGATGGTGGTTGTGCTGTTTTCTTAATTAATGAGGGAAGGCTCAGCTCATTATGGGTAGTGTCATCCCTGGCTGGTGGACTTGGGTTTTATAAGAGATCTAACTGAGCAAGTCAGGGAATAAGAAACAGCATTCTTGAGGTTCCTGCCTTCAGTTCCTGCCCTGATTTCACTCCTCATCAGGGTGAATTGTGACCTGAAAGTAGATGTTCTTAGTCATGTAGCTTTGTCATCGCCATAGAAGAGAAACCAGAGTAGAGAATAGGAGTTTAAAGGCTGTGGCCCATCGTGATGAAGAAGATATGGCAGCAAGAGTGTGCAGTGGCCAGCCACACTGTGTCAGAGTCAAAGATCAAAGAACAGATAGGGAGTAGGGCCCCCAGGGATTCACTTCATCCAACAAGGCTCCACCTTCTAAAGGCTCCAACATACTCCAGAACAGTTTTGCTCCTGGGGATCAAGTACTTAAGAGTCTCTGGATATTTGTGATAGCTTCTATGCGATAACTACAGATTAGTATCATTCATTCATAAAATGTTTCCTGGGAGAAAGTGCTGGAAACAAAGACACTGTGAGACTCACTCATGAAGAATTTATCAGGACTCAGTAACTTAATCCAATAATCCATTAACTTGATCAGTAACTTAACCCAATAATCCATTAACTTGATCAGTGACTTAACCCAATAATCCATTAACTTGATCAGTAACTTAACCCAATAATCCATTAGCTTGTACCAGGGCAAAAAAAGAGTAAGATACATTTTATTTATTTTCATTTAACAAACTTTTTCTATGTGTTTTATAAATATTAATATAATGGATATCCTTGATTGTCAACTGACTGTATCTGGAATTAACTGAAATTCAAGTGGCTGGGTATACCTTTTGAGAGATTTTTTTAAAATTAAATCATTTGAAATGGGAAGATCTACTTTTAATCCAGATCTTTGAGGTAGGTAGATCCACCTTTAATCTGGGCCACACCTTCTGCTCTCTCTGCTTGCTTGTTCTCACTCTCACTGGGAAGTCCATTTCTTCACTGGCCTTAGAACCTACTTCTCCAGGATTCCAGCATATACCGAAAGTCAGCTGAGACATCCAGCCCCATCAACTTAACAGCTAATGGTCCTTCTGTTGGTAAACAGCCATTGTTGGACTGGCTGGGCCAAAGCCTGTAAGTCATTCTAATAAATCCCCTTTCTCTTTATAGAGAGAGTTTTTATTCCATCAATTATGTTCCTCTAGAGAATTGGACTAAGTGGCTGTAGAGCAACAGAAATATAAAAATGACTTTTAAAAAAGTATCTAGACTAGGCTTTCCAATTTGCCAATACCTACAGTTACTGAGGCCTCTCTTAGACACTTGGAGAGTACTGAAAACCCACAGTGTAAACTATTTTTCAGACTTAAGAAGACACATGCTTTTGATTATCCTGATTCACCAATTGTGAAAGGCAAGAAATTTGGTGACTCTGCACATAAAACTTTAGACAATTTGTAGAAAAACCAAGGAAAATGATTGGTGCTGGTTCATTGCTCCTAGCTTCTCTGAATAAATTGACAAAGGAAAAGAATAGGCTTCATGATACAATTAACCAGATCCTAAGAGTTTCAGAATACAGTGAAGAACAACAATGAACTTAGTGGTTAAATTGACTGGCTCCAGAGGCGTACGTACGTACAGTCTAACGGTTTCTAAGAGTGCCCCTGGAAGAGAATCTTCTCTCCAGCACCACAGAGCTCAAGCAAGCCAAAGCCTTATTATAAAGTTGGCTAAATTACCATGAAAATTCAAGTTCCAACATTGTGGTAATTAAAGTGAGGGCACTGATTGGTAAAGAATGGGGATGTGCAAAAGGACCCTATTAAAACTGAGAACTTTGAACACTTAGATTCTCAAGAGTTTATCTCACCAGAGGAAGTAATCTCTCTACCTCAGCAGAAGATGTATTCACCTCTCACCCCCTGAAATGTTTCCTTTTTCATCTTTGACTAAGAAAATTAATTCTTCATTGTCTGCTAAACCAGCAGTGACTTTCTCTGAAGGAAAAGGCAGGCAAGACAGTACACTGATGTTCCTCAGGACCCACCAATAGTTGTTCCTAGACCTATAACCAGAAGCAGACTCCTAGAGGAGAGCTAGGAAGTGTAGCCCATGAGAAGGTACAATACACTACTAAGGAGCTTAATGAGTCTGCTAATTCAAGCTAAGCCAGGGGAGCATTGTGAGAATGGATTTTAAGGGTGTGGAAGAAGGGATATAAAACTGGACTAGCCTGAGTTTGTTGATATGGGACCATTGAGTAGAGATTCCAAATTGTGGTGGGACTGTTCTCTGTATCATCCTGTAAATAAAGAAGCTGTTTTGCCCTGTGTGGAGCACAACTGAAGTGGGTGGAGGAATCAGAGGAGAAATAGGTAGAAGGAGGGTGGAGTCAGTCAGTCTCCATCCAGCCTCCAAAGAAGAAACATGTAGGACTCAGGTGAACTAGGGGACATTGGGCCACGTAGCAGGTAGAATAATGGAAATGGGTTAAATTAAGATGAAAGAGCTAGCTAGTAATGTGCCTGAGACATAAACCAAACAGTATAAAATTAATATAAGCATCTGAGTCATCTTTCGGGGGGGGGGGTGTTAAAGCTGCTACAGGCAGGTCCAAACTTCTGATCCAAACAGGATCAGAAGTCATTTACAACACCAGATTTAGTATGGAACCTCACACAGTTAAAATAAAAAGGAAAGAGGTGTCCAAAGTTTAAATGGTTGATTGAAGCATTTATCAAAAGATGGTCTACTGAAAAGAAACTGGAGATACCTGATATCCCATTGCTTAGTATTGATAAAGGATTTTTAAGTCTTAAGGAAGTTGCAATGCTAGAGTAAGTACTATGTGTAAAACCCAATCCTCCACAATGGGAAGGCACAGAAGACATTCTCTTCACTAATCCTATGAAATGCAAAATGGTGAGAGGGCAACAGCATATATGAAGAACTTTGCTGTTGCTCCTTTCCTTGGACCAGACCTTAGGGTTGGAGAAACTGATGCTCAGTTGGATGAATTAAATGCAATGTGTTTAATTGGTCCTCAAAGTAGCAAGGGCTGGTCGGCAGCACTGAATCACCAAAAACAAGGTGAGTATAATTATAACAGTAGGCAGGATAAACAAAGCAATTTCTATAATGGCCTAAAATATTATGGGCATCACAGGCAAAGTGATTTTTATGGTAGCATGACTCATAACTCTGAAAGCTTATATCTTTGTATGGGGCTTGAAAGAGGAGAAGGCTCTTCAACAGGTCCAGGCTACTGTGTAGTATGCTCTACATTTGAATCACATGATCCAGAAATCCTGATGGTACTTAAGGTGTCATTGGCAGATAGGGATGCTGCTTGGGGCCTCTGGCAGGCCCCTATGGGTAAATCACAGAACAGACCTTTGAGATTTTGGAGCAAGGTCTATCATTATCTATCTACAGACAGCTATTCTCCCTTTGAGAGAGATGTTGGTCTGCTATCGGGCCTTAGTGGAAACTCAACATTTGACAATTGGCCACCAAGTTACCATGTAACCTGGGGTGCCTATCATGAGCTGGGTGTTAACTGACTCACCAAGTCATAAAACAGGACATGTACAGCAATAGTCTATTATTAAACGGAAGTAGTAAATACACTGTCCAGCCCAGGGGGCTCTTAAGTCAAAAGCAGGTTACATGAAGAAGTAGCCCAAATGCCTGTGGTTTCTACTCCTGTTAATAATGCCACCTGCTGCCAAGCATCCACATATAGACCCATGGTGTGTTCCCTGTGATTGACTGACTGAGGAAGGGAAGACAAGGACCTAGTTACTGATGGTTCTGCACATTTAGCAGGCACCACCCAGAAGCAGACAAGTGCATCATCATCATAATCCCTTTCTGGGACAACCCTGACATACACCACCACGGAAGGGAAATCTTCATGGTATACTGAATGTCAGGCAGTACACATGGCCATACATTTTGACTGGTAGGAGAAATGGCCCAATATGTAACTATCAATTTATTCATAGGCTATGGCCAATAGATTGTC
This sequence comes from Sigmodon hispidus, assembly GCA_004025045.1. Classification (NCBI taxonomy): domain Eukaryota; kingdom Metazoa; phylum Chordata; class Mammalia; order Rodentia; family Cricetidae; genus Sigmodon; species Sigmodon hispidus. The sequence continues at coordinate 197,318 of PVIH01001039.1, forward strand.
TAGATGGTCAGGTTCTTGGAAAGAGCATGATTAGAAAGTTGGTGAGAAGGACATTAGAAGTATGTGGCTAGATCTCTCCAAATGGGAAAAGGATGTGAAGATACTTCTATCCCAGGTAAATGCTCATCAAAAGATGACTTTAGCTGAGGATGAGGTCGGTAATCAAGTAGATAGGATGACCCAGTTTATGGACAGTCAGCCTCTTTACCCAGCTATGCCGTCGTTGCCCACTAGAACATGAACAGTGTGGCCGTGGTTGTAGATATGGAGGTTATATATGAGCTAGACAACATGGGCTTCCACTCACCATGGCAGACCTGACCACAGATACTGCTGAGTGCCTCTACCCATCCAACAGAAAACTAATGAAGAATTGATGGTTATATCTTAAGAGAGGTGTTAAAAAAACTGAATTGTCTTTAAAAAGAATTCATTTAGATGTGAGAGGCATTCAAACTAGACTTTCATTATTCATGAATGTGTTTAATAAGGTAGGCGAATGTGTTGAAACTTGGAGGCACAATGATGAATAAGATGGTGTGTGTGTGAGGGGGGGCAGAGAGTCTGGAGATGAACTTGTAAATGAAAATTTGAGTCAGTAGTACACAGCAAGTGCCAGTTTTTATGGATATCTGTTTCTTTTATCTTCCATGATCAGAGAACTGTAACTTAGCTTGAGCTAGTACCAGGCAAATCCATCACAAGAGCCAACCCTTGACCCAGTTCTCCCTGCAGATGGCAGACAGGGGCTTAAGACCTAGAATTGGCCTCAATAAGATACAAAGGTAGCTTCTGAGTAGAGAGGAGAATTTCTGAGTTTATTTTCCAGTGAGAAGACAATTATGAACGACTTAACCTGTCCCTCTTTGTCTGTCCTTGGTTGCAAGCAAACATATCAATCAGGACGACCATTTTGTCACTGTGAAGAGAAATCACACAGATTCTAGTTTTGACATCATGCTGTGACAGGGCAAGACAATGTGGCGGCTTCTCAATTTTAGATTTTTTGCTGAGGGCCATTTCGAGGTTTACTGGAATGTGCTCTCCTCAGCCGAGAATAGCATGGAAAAATTACCCAATTCTGTTCTAGGAACTGAAGGTCAGCATGCCCCAGCTAGCTTCTTAGCCTTTGTTAGAGCTTATTGTTTGTGTGGACCTTCCTCCAGCTAGCCTGGTTCCTTAGCTTCCTGTTTGTGTAAACCCCCTCTGGCTGGTCACCTGAGCTTCTGTTAAAGTTGCTCGCTTCAAACTGCTTACTGTGGAAAGCAGTTCTTGCAGTTGCTGAGGGGGATGTCTGAATTCAATCTCTGTCCTTAAAACCCCCATGTTCTGGACATGTGGGGTCACTCCCGGGTCCCTGAACACTTTAGTCAGCTGGCTGGAATGAAGGCTTTCAATTGGCTATACACTGTGTTTCATTGGTCATCTCTGGTTAGCTCCCTGTCACAACATAGTTTCTCAAATAGTAGCAGTGTTCACATTCTCTGGCTTTCCTATTACACAAAGAAAATAAACTCAATTTGTTGAAACTGTCATTAGTTAAAATTTCTAATGAACCCTGCCCTTAAAAGCATGCTTAATTGATAGAAAAGGGTAGAGGTAAAGGGATGTGAGCATACAGAAAGTGAAAATTCAAAAGGGCAGGAGGATCTGGGAGGGGTCGTTCCTGAGCATCAGCTGTGATTGGCTACACAGAGGAGCATGAACAGGGATTCTGCTTTGGTTGCCTGGCTCATTGCTGTAATGAGATAATCCAGGAGAAAGCAACCAAAGGCTTTCTTTTGGCTCACAATCCGAAGTGATATAGGACATAGCATCCACTGTGGTGAGGAAGGCATGGTAACAGGGGTGTGGATCTATGAAACAAGTACTGAGACAGACTGACTTTCCTCCTCATGCCTCCTCATTCAGTTGGGGAGCTGTTCCGACCGGTGGGGCCACCCATGTTTGGTGTGAATCTTCTTTTCTTAGCTAGTCCTCTTTGGAGATGGCCTCAAAGACCCACCCAGAGGTGCATCTATTAGAGGATTCTCAATAAAGTTAAGGTGACAGTGCAGATGTGTAAGGAAAAGTGGCCAGCCAAAGAAACCCACCCTAGCTCTGAGACCAGAGTCAGTGAAAGAAATCCACCCTGGATCTAAGACCTGAGCCAGTGGAATACTTTATCCCAGAATGCAGAACCGAAAAGAAATGTGCCCTGACTCTGAAACCAGCACTAAAGAAACACACTTTGGTCCTGGTCCTGAAATTAGAGCCCCAAAGCCCAACAGAGCCAGTGAAAGAAACACACTTTGGCCTTGAAACCAAAAACCAAATCAGGGTTCAGGAAAAGGGAAAAGATCTGACCCATCCCTGCCCTGAAAGTCTCCCTAGAGGGCTCTGCCCCCCAAGAAGCCCTATATGTCCCAAACCCACAGCCCTTTCCCCTGCTGTCATCTCCCACCCTAGGCCACCTTCTTTTGGACTCTTCCCTCCCAATAAATATCTTGAATGAGGTTCGGGTGAAGATCTTCTTTTACTGGAGCAGCCGCAGCAAAGCCTGGATGGAGAACAGCTGAGGAAGCAGAGCTGTAACACTCTGGCCACCCAGGGGAATTTCCCTGGCTGGGCCGAGTTGTTAATTCCCTGAACAGAGAGAGCACAGAGCAGCAAGCATTGGAGAAGCAAAGCCTTTTGCCTGCCACTGTAGCAACTTCACCCAAGGGGCCCTCCCTTGCAGGAGCAGAGTTGTTAACACTGGGGAAACCTTTCCCTGAAACAGGGCTTTAAGCTGCTTCCTAAGTTTACTGTGGCCTGTGGCGTTCATTGGCTTCTGACTGCCTGAAAACCTTTCTATTAAAGCTGTAACACTCAGTATTCATTGGCTCCTGAATGCCTGAATAATTTTCCATTCAAGCTGCAGCACTGAGTGTGCTTGGGCTCCTGACTGCCAGGATCTCTTTCCATCTGGGCTGCACTGGGCTGCACGAATATCTACAAGATGAACTGTCACTGATGCTTCAATCAAGAGATTAGAAGGACAGCTGTGGATAAGACCTTGAAGAGGGCCTTGATTCCAGGAGCAAATGGGATTTCCCTGCCATCTTCTGTAGCTGGCTTTCAAGTATACATCCTGGTCCAAAGAGAGATGTGCCCAGAAAGAGGGAAGAGAAGATACAAGTGTGGGACTGGTCCCCTCCCCTCAAAGCTCTCTCTCGTGTATGCAAGCCAACACTGAGGAAAAAGTAGAAATCCCTGGAGATTCCTGCTAAGTTGGAGCCTGTAAGTTTATTGACTGCTGGATGGATTTCTAAGGTGTATGGATGAAGCAGATTTAAGGTGACACTCAGCTGTGTCATAGTAATGAACAGGTTGCCAATTCTGGGTGGTAGACAGGACCAAGTCTCCTTTTTAAGAGTTATCCTAAGCTAAATGTCTATATTTTAAAAATATCATTTGATCTTTAATGGTTTCTTCTCTGTGGCTGAAATTAACCATGATGCTCCTTTGCTTTGCAAAGTTTTATATGTTTAATTCTGAAGCACGGCATAGGAAAGACACTAGCTCACACACATCATTAGCCCATATATATTTTTCTCTTAAGCAAACATGAATAGTCAGGAGTGGAGACATGGCTTGGTGGTTAAGAGCACATATTGCTCTCCCACAAGATTGCATGTACCTTCAGCTCCAGGGGATCTGATGCCTTCATCTGGCCTCTGCTGGTCCTTTGATTTATAATTACACATACACAGGCATATACACATATGCATAAATAAATAAAAATAAAATCTTTTTAAAAAGAAATAACTTAGAACGACATGTGTACTTAGTAAATTTTTTAAAGAATATACAAACAAGGGGTCAGTCAGATGTTCTTGAAAAAAAAAAACAGGATTATTTTCTCACGAGCTTTAGTGTGATATTCAGTCTTTTTCAATATGACTATTGGTACCCTGGGCATTCTTGGCCAATGGATCTGCCTCCTTCAGCTCTGCTGCCCTGAAACACAAAGAGCACAGCCAATGCTTAAGGAACTCAGGGTTCCTAATCTCAAGTCTGCACACAGATTTTATGTGTTGTGGTTTAGAATTTCTACCTTTCAATCTACTTCTCAGAGGGGCTCCCCTAAATCTTCAGAGCCATCCGTAGGTCTGAAATCCTGAGAGTAGATATAAAAGATGGTGTGACTATCATTCTGCTTAATAGTCCCCAAATAAAATATTTTATTTCCCCTTAAGATTAAGGTTAAATTTTTTATTTCAAGTACCGAAGGCTTTACCTGATTTCTCTTCAGAGCAAGCTTTGATCTAAACTATAACCTATCTGAGTTGGGAAACAAGAAAGAGAAATGGAAGCTTCATTCTTGGATTTCTCAGGGGTTGTGGGCAGTCCTTGCTCCTTTATCAAAGAGTGTGGGCATGATCCCATAATTGCTTCTGCCTGGAAGAAAGAGAAATTGTTACCTGTTACCTCTTCCGTCTAGCTGACTTGACTTTACTCAGTACTCTGTAGCTCATACAGCTTTTACCTGGCTTTGTCTACCTCCACTTCTATGGGTCCTTGTCAGTCAGGGCTGATAGCCAGAGCTCTGTCCTCTCTTGTGTAAGAAGGCAATCCAGAGGTCAGTGCAAGGCTACCTACTGTACTCCCTGTTTCCAGGGAGACTTCTCATTCCCCGCCCCTCGTTTCTTATTATAGAAATGGGATTGTCCTGTGGAGCAGGACTGAGTGTGAGGAGAGGCTTTCTCTTGTGGGCTGAGCTGGGGGTATGGTGGTCCCCATTGGAAGTTTGTGGTCCATCCGGGGAGTTCAGAGAACTGAATCCCTAAAGAATACATGGAATTAAAAGAATTAAAAACTGTAAACACTTGAATTGTACAGAGGAGATACTCTGTAAGAACCAGTGCTCTGTACTAGAAGCCATCATTTGCATACTTTGGTACCCTCTGAGCCCTTTCCAATCGTGCCCAAAGGGAAGTCACACAGATCAGATTAAATGAAGAGATTCCCATGCGACGTTTCCAATCCCCTCCTAATATCCAGCTTGCCTACCTCTGCCCTGGGGGTCATCTGTCACTTCTAGCTCATGATCACTTTCTCACATAGACAACACAGAGTCCTAGTGTGGCGTCTAGCTCAGAGTTGGTTCTTTCAACAAAGCTTTTCTGTCATTGACACATCACAGTCCTGAACATTGAGGCCCAAACCACCTTTGAGAGCTGACAATCTCCCTCTATGGTTTGGGACTGGCTTGTCTCTAAGGTTTCATGTGTTAGAAGACTAGTCCCCCAGTGGGGTAACATTACCAAGTGGTGGAATCTTTAAGAAGCAGTGCTTCATGGGAGATAGTTGGGGTAATGTTCTGCAAAGAGCATAGGAGTGTTCTTGTGGGCTTCCAGTATCTTTCTGATGTCTTAATTTGCAATATGATCTCTACTTCTCATGGACACTCCTGTCATGATGTCATCACCAGTGCTATGCCACTGAACCTCCAAGACCATGAGCAAAACAAATCTCATTTACAAAGTTTCGGACTAACATCTGCCCTTCACACAAGCTCTTCTGTCCTTCTGTAGAGCATGTGCCATATGCCCCCTCCATTCTAACCTGCCTTTTCATTACCGTGATAAAATACGTATCGGAAGCAACCGGGTTTATCTCATCTTATAGGTTATGGTCCATTATTATTATTATTTTTTTAAACTTTATTTATTTATTTGCCTTGGTGTTTGCCTGGAACTGGAACTGCAGACAGTTGTTAGCTGCCATGTGGGTGCTGGGACTCGAACCCCGGTCCTCTGGAAGAGCAGACGGTGCTCTTAACCGCTGAGCCATCTCTCCAGCCCCGTTACGGTCCATTATTAAGGGAATCCAGGCTACATCTTCTTCTGAGAGCTGTACCAGGCAGGAACCTAGAAAGCAAGAACTGAAGCAGAGGCCAGGAAAGAATGCTGCTTACTGACTTGACCCCCATGGCTTGCTTAGCCTGCTTTATTTTATTTAAGAATTTTTAAATTCATTTTACATACCAAGCACAGCTCTTCCTCTCATTCCTGCTCCCCCACTTCCCTCCCAGGCCCCCCCTCCATCCTCCCCCCAAGAGCATAAGGCCTCCCATAGGGAGTCATTAGCTTGCTTTCTTAGGGTCCACCCAGGACCACCTGTCTAGGGCAGCACTTCCTGTGGTGGATGGATCCGCCTTAACCAGTTATCCACCAAGAAAAATGGCCAGCCTTGCCTCCAGGCTAGTTGGGTTAGGGACTTAATCCTCAGTTAAGGTCACCTTCTCCCACCTGACTCCAGGTTGTGTGAGTTGACAAAATTAACAACCTAACCAGAGCACCCTCCTAGGGTGTTCTTGTGACACCCCAAATCCAAGACTTCACATCTTTCGCTTCCATCCTTCTGTCTCCCTCCTACCTCCTCACCGCTACGCTGGACCATCAGAATGAACTTACTCCATATCTGGACTCCTGGAACACAGTTTCAACCTTTAGTGTTCAGTTAGCACTTGGTGCCCTGCAGTTGGCTTCAAGTTTATTTACTAAGTTGCATTACTCTTTGATTTCCTATGTGTTTACATTCCATACTTCTGAGTGACAGCTGAGGTTCTCGAGGGTAGGTGTTTGGCATACCTCTACAGCCCTTCTAAGACTTGGCACCATGTCTACTCAGGAGGCTCTGGAGATGTGTCTATCTGATGCATTTTCCATATTGTACCTTTACTACCATTTAGGGTTTGTAACTACCACACAGTTCTGAGTGTTTGCCAATATTACCGAGGTCTGGCAAGAAGCACAAGGTCCTCACCAATTCTCAGAGCCACACCCAGGGTGTCAGGCTACCAGCACAGTGACTGAACCTTGAAACATTTTCCAATGCAGAAAGACCACTCACCTCTGCTTTGCTTTGTCCACACCAACCAGTTGGTTGATGTAACCATTGTTCTCCAAAGGAGCCCTTGGGACTGAATTCAAAAGTCTTTCATCATGTTGGCCATCAACAGGGTGGTGGCCTGTTACCAGCAGGAGAGTATGCCAAGGACAGAGCTTTATGGGAAAGTCATTTGCTGATTGCCCAAGGTATTTTACTTCCTTCAGCCTTAACTTGTTCCATGTCTCTCTCATCAATGTCTGCACCCTGACCCCATCCTTACATCCCACAAGCTCATCAGAGATTTTGGGACCCCATGGGATTCTGGACCAATGACATGAGACCTCATGAAAGTCTTAAAATCTGGGTATGGCTGATTATTTCTTTTCCTAGGCCTTGCAGACAATCCTTTCAGAGAGAAGAAAGGCAGAGCAGAGGGAGAGGGAAACGGATGGAGAGAATGGGGGGGGCATGACAAAGAAGATGCCCAGAGCTCTGGTTTTCTTAATGGAAAAATGTAAAGAAATTAATGAGAATTTATTTAAATGCATAGTATAATGTAAGAGATCAGAATTTTAAGAAAATGGTAAATCACTAATGCTCGTGATGGGGACTTGGGAAGAGTGCCAGGACTTCCTATCTTTTTAAACAAGCTGCAGTACTTCAAATCCTTTCAAGGACTAAGAACTAAATTAAAACCCAACAGATCTTAAAAATGATTTATCTTAATGTTACAAAGTAATGGGACATACGTACACCTGCTGCATGCCTCGAGCAAGGTATCAGGGGTGGGGAGCTATAGAGCTTTTGTTCCTGGGGAACAGTGTAAGAGTTCCAAGAAGAAGGAATCTGAGAAATTAGAGTAGAAGACAAAGCAGAGGGAGAGAAATGGGGGAGGCCTCAGTTTACTCATTTTTGCAAGGGAACAAGAATTTCACCAGAAGTGGTCAGCACCTCCATGGGGCAGCACAGAAAACTTCCTTGACATACCGTCACACAGTAGATCCAAAGGTCAAATTCTTTGCAGGGTGGGTGTCCTGGTCAGTGTTTTGTTTTGTGTTTGCAAATAAATGAAATTTTCCCATCAGATTGAGATATGCATTTCTGGAGGGTTCTATGTCAGTATTTCTGTTGGATGGTATCATACAATGCAAGAAAATGAGCTGGTGGGATTGTTATCTTTGGGGGCTATTTGGTAATGAATTTGTTCTAATGAGACTGCACAGACTTAATGTGCCTTCATTCAAAAGCATCAATATGCACCATGCTTCCTTGGGTTGATGTAGCTTTTAAAAATCTATAATTTAGGCTTCAGCTAACTTAGATTCTTTTCTGTTCAAGCTTAGCTGGAGAAGCCCAGGAGACCCTTTGGCCAGAGGTCTAATCTGGCTACCATCTGGCCCAGTTTACAATGCTATTGTGTTGGACAGTAAGCCGAAAAAGTTAATAAATCCTCATCTTCTATACCCTCCTTAGGAGGGATAAGCCAGTTTACAGAGGGGTAAATTATTCTGACTTGCAACATGTTTTGGTGGAACCAGTTAGTAGCAGCTGGTTAAGATAACTGACCAATATCTGAGCCAAAGGTATCAATGGGCTGGATGTGAGGGATGTTTCCCTTGTCTGTAATAACTATTCCCCAGAGAGACTATACATAGTGGTGCAAACTGGCCAACTTGAATTTTTTATTTTTCAGAGGAAGGGACTAGGAAATGCTGCAGGCTATTTGTTTACACTGTTGTGAAGATGTGTCATTGTGATTGGTTTAATGAAAAGCTGAATGGCCAATAATTAGGCAGAAGAGGTAAAGAGCCACGTGGCAAAATAGGCTAACTTAATTTAAGAGCCAGTGGAACAAGCCTAAACCAAGGCCAAGCTTTCATAATTAATAAGAAGTTTGCATGTCAGTGTTTGGGAGTGGGTGAAAGAAAGCTTGACTACAAAGACATTAAGAGAATGTGTGGGCCAAGTCTAGGTCCAGTGAAAGGGGCAGCTGTCTAGAATCCTTCTCCTGGAGTCCACAGCACATCCCACTGTGACCTGCTGCCACCGTTGCTGCCTGGCATGATCACACTTAAGCTACAGACTTCCAGCCCGGAGGTCAACTGTGTATGAGGAACTCCACATGGCAGCCTCTCGTGAGTGAGTCACGTTTCCACTTGGATCCATTTGGGCTCTTGTTGTTGTTGTTGTTGTTGCTAGGTCTCATCAGCATGAAAATGAACTTGTTTTGATTTGCTACTGTCTGTCTTCTATTAGGAAACTGTTATTAGGAAAATCACATTAATTAGCCGCAGCTGAGGAGAGACTTGGCTATTTTGGGGCCGCAGCTGCAAAGTCTTTCTGCAGTCTGAGTGCTGACTAAATTTTAACAACCAACAGAATAAATAGTCTCAGGGTACATTTAATCACATTAATTTTGTTTCCCTCTATCTGTATTGCTGTTTAGGATTGTTGGTTCATCTACATTAAATAATCTGATGCTATTAGCATACTTTCAAGCAATCCCATTTCTCTTGGTTTTTGTGATATATTATAAAGCTTAATACTAATTTTATTAACTTTATTCATGAAAACAGAACATTAAAAATTTACCCCTAAAGCTGGCTTTTCAACAGAAGTATTTGCTTAACATAAAAATCTGATTTTACAACTAACTATGCAGGGTAACAGGATTAGATGGGTGCCGAATGGCAGGCAAGAAGGAGCTAAATATGCAGGATATATATGGACCGAGATGTGAAACTTCCAAATTCTAATCTCAATTAATTTATCACTCATTTTTATCAATGCTAGAAACAAAAGTAGTAGATATGATATCATAGACTTCTGTGGTCGGGTAGATCGAGTTTGACTCTGGCCCTGCAGTAGGTGAATTTGTTTCCTGTCCTTCAAAAGGGGCACAATGTTACTTTATGGCCCAGGCTGAGCTGGAGTAGAAACTGTCTGGCATGTGGTAGGTGCTTGAAGGGTGTTATCGGTCCCTCTTTCTCTAATTTCTCATGGCTTGTATCCTATACAGCTAGAGAGTTAGCTACTGGCTTTCTCTTACTTACCTCTACACCTATCCATGATGCATTGCCCAGTAGCTGGGGTCCACTGGTGGGTCATACAATTTGTCGGTATCAGCTCACACAATTCAGCAGACAGTTTAACAAGAACTATCAGCCACTGAGTACTCACTGTGTCCTAAGAATTCTCAGCCTAGTCAATCAATGGAATCACTTGGCAGAGCTCTGACTGATGCCAACCCAATATCACTTCAGAACAGAGTTTCCAGAGACAGGGAATCATTGGAGATGAGAAGTGATGGGGCTTAAAGTTAATGTCCACGAATCTAGAGAGCAAGCAGGACCGAGAAGCATCATTAGGTCCTTTTTAAATTCTTCTACTTGTAACAGAATTATTCTCCTTCCTCTTCCTCCTCCCCCTTTTACACAGAGCTCACCATATACCCCTGGCTAGCCTCAAAGTGATATGTAGCCAAGGATAGCCTTGGACTCCTGATCTTCCCACCAGAAAACCCTAGTGCCGATGTTATAAGCATGCACCATCACACCAGCAACTACCTTCTTCTGCTGATTAAAAAACATGCATCAAGGCAGAGTCATGGTCAAGGTCATCTAACTGTGAAAAGGTGCAGTGGTCCTGGAGCCCAAGGAGTCTGACCGACCTGCTCCTCATTTTTCTGCCCTCTGGGTGACAAGAGAACCCCAAACTGCAGCTACTAGGCAAAAGCATCATGGGGAATCCAGCAAATTGTTGTCCCCAGAGGATTCTGACCATCATGAAAGAAAACACGTCAAATCTTGGCAAAGTAGAGACAAGCCTGTCTAGTGCTGGATTGTCCTCTGTGTCTTTTTGCTTCTTTAATTCTCCATTATGATTGTAACTGTTAGGGAATAGCTGAGAGGTAGCAAAAAGTCCCTTGTAAACCAAGTCAAGGGGTCCACTATGCAAACAGGCTCATATTGAGAAGAACCTTCCTTGGTGACTTTAACCTATTTTACCCCAGAGTAAGGTACAGACTTTGTTTCCAGGCCCCTCTAGACAGTATGATCATCAGCAGGCTCTTCAGTGACCTCCAAAGAGTGGTGGGTGGAAAGGGAGACTTTCCCTGGCTGTGGAGGAATAATTTTATTCTTGGGGTCTGCAAAAAAAAGTACCTTAGAGGTGATCTAGACAGGGTCCCTGGAGAGGAACTCTGCTCCCTCCCTCAGCTGTTCCTAGCTGGTAACCCCATTACTTCCTGGAAGAGGCTGGTGTGAAAATGGATGCATAGCCTGCTGTTGAAATGGGTGTTGCATTTCAAGTTGTCAGATGAATCGCCACATTCTTCTTGGTTCTTTCTTTATCCTTTCTTATTCTTGGCTTAAGCCTGGCACATAGTAGTATGTTTGCCAAAAGCTCACCTAAGTTCCCGTGAGCAATGAGACAGTACAGGTTGTGCACACCTTGTTACCTTCCATCCAGCCTGATAGTAAGTGCCTCTTACTGGGACACCATGTTTAAACAAGCCTTTTATAGATTTTGGACTTTGGACTTTGTCTGGCTTCCATTCTGAGTGTTGCTCCTTGAACTTAACTTGTGTGGTTTCTTTCTTTGTAGCCTCCTTTCATGGAGGGCTCCATTTTTCACTGGATGCTTTCTTGCATTCATGTCCTCCACCATGAACGAATCCTGGTGAAGCCCCCACCTCATCCAGCCCAGGTTTCAAGTTTCTCTAGCTCCGTGGTAAATCTCAGAGGCACAGACAGCAGTGAGACCAGGGTGGGGGCAGGCAGTCTGCATTGCAGATGCAGCGGCAGTTTACAAACACCTGCCATATTGCCTTTGTGGTTAGAGAACCATTGAGTGAATTTTCTTGTGAAGTCAGCCTCATTAGGGAGCACCCAGGCACAGTGGCAGACTAAAACCGCTGGCTACAGACAGGGTTTGGAATCCCAGCTCTGCTGCTGCTGAGTGACATGGTGCTACTAAATAAGTGTCCTCAGTTTCCTCTTTTGTAAATGTGAGGAAAAAATGGTGCCTTTAAAAACTATTACATTTTTATTTGTGTGCATGCACAAGCACATTTGAGTATGTGTATCTATGTGTGTGCACACGTAAGCACATGTGCATGAGCGGGCACATACATGTTATGGAATACTTGTAGAGGTCAGAGGGCAGCCAGTAGAGACAAGCCAGTACTCTCTTTCTACCATGTAGTTTGGGGAGAACTCGTGTTCTCATCCTTGATGGCAAGTACCCTTTCTGGCTGAGCCCTCTCATTGGCTCAATAGTATTTTCATTTTGGGGTCCTGGTACACATTTTAGCCGTTACTATTACTAATATTAAATGTTTAGTAGTTTCCTGCTGAATTTCCAGAGAAAAGATGTTACGTCAAAGGAAGGGATAGGAAAAAGAAGAGAATCAAACAAATCAAAAGAGTTTGCTAAGGTCCCGCCTCTGGGCAAATCTTTGAGAACTGCCCGTCCTGTCTCCTCCCATGTGACTTCCATGCACATCCTTGAGTGGTCCTAGCTTTCTCTTATACAAGCCACACCCACATTCCACTTCCCAGGTTGCCTTCGCTCTTTATCCCTCAGAAGTTGTATTCTCTGGGTCCCAACTAGACGGATTCCATCCTGGCCTAGCTCCATGCTTCTACCACCTTCAGGCTGCTGTCCCATGAGGCCACTGTCCCAGGCACTCCGTGAGTTCCCACTCTGATCAGCATCCTAGCGTCTGGCAGGGCCTGGCATAACTCAGCATAGCCCCAGGCCCAGCAAATCCTTTCTGCCTGCACAACCCAGTGTCTTCTCACACAGCTGTTAACAGAACTTTAAGGTTGGAACCTTGAGACAAACCTTCAAGTTCAAGGCTTGAGACACTTGGGAAGGAGTGGTTGACATGCTGCTTAGATACCTCAAGCCCAGTCTCTCTTCCCCTTTTTTCTTTATGGACTTTATGAAGCCCAAGCTGGCCTTAGAGCCAACCATGTAACAAAGAATGACCTTGAACTCTTGAATGTCATGCATCCCACTTCCCTAAGGTTGGATTATAGGTTCATACCACACATCCAGTTTGTGTGGTGCCAGGGCTCAAACCCAAAGATTCATGCATACCAGACAAACACCCCACCTCCAGTCATATGTATTTTCTACAAACAAGGGTAATCTCCTACATCCCCACAATATAACTATTATATTTAGACAGTTAACATGGACTCAGCGAATCCTCTTACCTATTCAAGTTTCCATAGCTGTTCTGTTGGGGCCAAGGCATCCCATTCAGGTAATGATGCTGTACTGGGATGGTGTCTCTTTAGACTCCCTCAACTGACAGCAGCCCTCTGTGCTGTGCTGGGCTTTTGTGAAAGAAACTTTACATAGTGTGCCATTCATTCTGCAAGATGTCTTGCTTGCCTGGTGTTTCTTCATAATTAGACTCAGTTTATGCATCATTGATGGAAATATTCTAGAAGGCATATGTGTTCTACCAGGTGGCACATGATTAAAATTTAGATTTGTCCCATTTCAGGTATCTTTAAAGACTTTACCCTAAAATCTCCACTCTTAGTCTTATGGTTACAAAGCATTTTGAAGGCGGGTTTGAGGCTGTATGGACACTATGTTGTATAATAAACTTTCCAACTAGGCATTTTTATTGGCATATGACTGGGGGACCTATAGTTTTCCATTCTATACAGAAGTCTAAAATACTGCTCTTGAAAATATTGAATGAGAACTCAGCTGTGGACATTTGCTTGGTTTTCTTCCTGTCTCGGTGTGGTAGTTTAGCATGTACTTTCTCTGCCAATGACTGTTTTGTTTTTAAATTTAGCATTTTTTTTTTAAAAAATAACACCTGAACTAGCTACTTTTCATTAACTTGACCCAAATTCGAGTCACCTGGGAAGAAAGACCCCATTTGAAGAATTTTCTGTTAGATTGTCCTGTAAACATGTCTGTGGAGCCTTAAAAACAAAAACAAACAAACGAAAAATAAAATAAAATAAAAACTAATGCCTGATGTGGGAGGATCCAGCTCACCAAGGGTGAGGCCACCCCTGGGCTAGTCATCCTGGGTTACATTAAAAAGGCACCTGAGCAAGAGCCATGGAGAGCAATCCAGTGGCAGTGTTCACTCCTTCATGGCCTCTGACAAAGTTCCTTCAGTGCCTCCATCTTCCCGGGCTTCCCTCCACGACAGACTGTAACTGTAAGCGGAAATTAACCCATCCCTCCCTCCAAAGTGGTTTGATGTCTTACCACAGCTACAGAAAGCAAACTAAGACAGCATACTTCATGTCCTCTATGAGAGCTGTCAAGGAACAAAGTAGAGAAATGGGGGCCAGGTGAGACCAATACCTAATCTTCTGGTTTTGTTTTTAGGAAACAGCATTTTGCTATGTAGCTCAGGCTGACTCTTAACTCACTTTTTAACTCAGGCTGCTCTTAAACTTGTGATCCTTCTGCCTTAGTCTCCCAGATGCTGTCAGAGATTCTTCCATCTTGTATTCTTACTGAGACCATTTCAAGCTGAACTAGAATTTGATTGCCTTGATGGAGAATCCCATAGAAGACTACCCAACTCTATTCTAGAAACCCGAGGTTAATATACCCAGCTACCTTATTGTCTGTTAAACTGCCTGCTTGTGCAAGCCCTACCACCAGCTATCCACTTACCTTAGCTTCCATTAAATTGCTTGCTAAGGCAAAGAGCTGACTCCCTAACCCCCATTGCAGCTCCAGAGAAAGCAAGATGCTGGGATATGGTTTCTGTCTTCTAAAACCCTGTGCTCTAGACACTTAGGGCTATACTTAGGTTCTGAATATCTGAGTGTAGTCCCACTCAGTATGGCTGACATAAAGACTTTCAATTGACTATAAATGGTGTCTGAGTGGTCATCTCTGGCGGGCTCCCCATAACAATGGGCATATACCATCATAGACATGCAGTGCTAAGAACTGTACTCAGGCCTTACTGCATGTTGGCTAAGCACTCTAGTACATTAGCTACATTCACAGCCCTTATCTGAACACTATTTGAAATTCTACAGCCACCTTCATGATGTAGACTTATGCTAGAAACCAAAACAAATAGGTCTTTGTCTTCAGAGATGATGTTATTTACCTTATTTCAGATATAAAACATCACCACAGTGGCAATGGCATCAGTGATGTGGCCTTGTGTCTGGATTCTGTCAGATAATATTTATACACAAGAACTCATCTGACCCTGCTAGGAATTCCTGAGGCAGCTACTGCCACTATCCCCATTTGACAGGAGGATAATTTGAGGCACTGGGAATTTCACGTGCCTGAGGCTATTCAAGATGGTTGAATATGGACACACAGAACTCACTGCCCTGTCACAAAGATTAAAATAACAGGAGAGCAGCCTCAGTCAGAGGGGAGTGACCAGAGGAAAGGGGAAGGCTAGAAGTAGAGAGGTGAGAGATAGGATCCTTGTGAGATTCAAAGACCAGGAAGGAAGAACACTTGGGGGTGTGGCTCCCTGACAAACACAGAGGAACACTCCCTTTGCTCAAATGCTCAGCAAACTAAAGCCATGTGGATACATGGGAGGCCACAGGATCTCGTAAACTTGGGGCTTTGGAGAAGGATCTCAGAACACCTGAGCTTCTGTGGTGCTGTAACCAGGAACCATTATGAAAAAGGAACCACTGATGGAATCTGAGCCGTTTCAAAGCCAGGAGACCCTGCATATTCCCGTCTCTGGGAGCCCATAAGGTTTTACTGTACTGACCCTGTAAAGGGAAGTGCCTTGCATACCCTTGGTTGGCCAGGAAGAATGATTACAACCTAAGCCTGCTGTGTGCCTCAGGGCTCGGTTTTGCAAGAGTGCTATTCTTACAAACCAGGAGATCCAACCTCTTGCCCTCTGAAACTAAGTGTATGGCCAGCTGTGTGTTGCCCAAGCAGAGTCAGGATTGAAGGCATGTGCCCACAGGGTTCCCGCTAGCGCCTCACCATTCCCATACCCAGAGTCGAGTTACAGATGAAGGAGCTGGGAGAAGAAAAGCCCTGACCTCAGCTATCTTCCTGTTGATGGGTGTGTATCTCAAAGAGGCCAAGAAGAGCTTGCCAGGTAGCAGCTACAATTTCCGGCTGTGCACTGTTCCTGGCTGACAGACAACTCAGTTCCTTCCACCAGCCACCTACGTAGTTCCTGGCACTGCTGGTTCTGTACCTTGTCTGACCACACACTGGCATCAGGACTGGTAGAGAATGCCAGCTGGGTGATCCAGTTTCTGTGGCTCTTTCTCACTGTGTAGAGTCTGGGTGCGCAAGCTGAACTGCCAGAGGTTAAGTGTTTTCTTAACTCCTTGGCTCTGCAGGGGCTGGCAGTACCTGAGAATTTCGTGAGTGGCAAAGCTGTTATCAACAATACCCAAGGAAGTTCTCATCGGTCTCTGATAGTGGCCACCATTCTCACTGTAGGAATAGCCACAGGGTAAGCACTCTGTACCCAGTGCTATAATATGCACCTTATCTAAACTTCTAGGGCCTCACTCCTGACATGGCCCACAGAGGCATGCTCTGTGACTTCTCCATGGTATGCTGTGTAACCCAGTTCATTAATCGAAACCAGAGACACTGTTAAGAGTGCATATTGGGGGCTGGAGAGATGGCTCAGCGGTTAAGAGCACCCTCTGCTTTTCCAGAGGACCCGGGTTTGATTCCCAGCACCCACATGGCAGCTAACAACTGTCTGTAGTTCCAGTTCCAGGCAAACACCAAGGCTAATAAATAAATAAAGTTTTTTTTTTTTTTTTTTAAAGAGTGCATATTGCTCTTGCAGAGGATCCACATTAGATTGCTAGCACCTAGGTCTGGTGGCTCACAACCACTTGTAATTCCAGCTCCAGATCTGATGCCCTCTTCTGGTCTTCCCAGGTACCTGCACTCATGTGCACATACCATACACCTCTATTGCACACATGTACAGATAATTAAAAATAAAATAAATGTTTTTTTTAAATCAGTTATATTCACAGATCTGGAAAAAACAATCCTAAAATTTATAAGCAAACATAAAAAGATGTCTAAATGCTAAGATCTTGAGCAAAAAGAACTAAGTTGGAGGCATTACAAAGCCTAATGTCAAAAAAGATAATCTAATAGCATGGCATGCACACCCAAACATAATGACCAATAGATCAGAGTAGGGACCTCCAAGGACCCCCAAATAGACCAAAGCATCTGGTGCCCACTGATTCCCCTCAGAGGCACCAAACAAACCCACTGGAGGAAAGACAGCCTTGTCATAAATGTCCCCAAGAGACCCAACTAGCCCTGCAGATGACTCAGTCTTGACCTCTGCTCTCACCTTGTAGAAAAATCAACACAAAATGGAACAGTGACTTAGATATAAAACTTGAACTGACAAGGATGGATGAAATGGGGGGGTACTTTAATGTATGGGATCAGGCGATGGTTTCATGGGTAGGACTCACGGAATGAAGAAAACAGAAACAAGGTCTACTCCTGTGCAGAAATGAAACAACTGGCAGAATGAAGAGACAAAAAGATGGGAGAAGGCATCTGCCAACTATAGGTGTTGATGGGTTAACATCCTGATGTGAAAGGGGCTGATAACAAAACAAAAGCTAAGTAATCTGGTTAAAAATGGACAAATGAGATTGAATAGCTATTTCTCCAAAGAAGAAATAAAATTACTAATAAATATATGAAATTACAATGAGGGAGAGACTAAGCTGGGTATGAGCCCACAATACTAGGGAGGCTGAGATAGAAGGACTGCAAAGTGTCTGCCTAGCAACTTTCATGCCTCATCTTTAGACAAAAACCAAAACAAAGACAGGGCCAGTGAGATGGTTCAGCAGGTAAGGGTGACTGTTGCCAGTCCCACAGACTGAGTTCAACTCTGGGGACCTACATGGTAAAAGAAGGGGACAGACCCACACACACCTTCTCATTTCCACACTTATTCTGACACACACACACACACACACACACACACACAAATACACTAATAATAAATAAAAAATTTAAAACAGAAGCTATGATGAGATACTACCAAGTCCAGTTAGAGTGGCTATTGTTTTTAAAAAGTAAACAGATCCAGAGGCTGTGGACAAAACAAAGCCTTATGTAGTATATAGATTAGTGTTGCTACTATGATGAATAGCATGGAGGTTCCCCAAATACTGAAATATATCTACCATATGGCATAGCTATCTATATAGTTGCAGGAAATAAAATCATCACATCAAAGAAACACCCGTGCATTCTTTGTGACAGCAGCACTGTTGGAAATAGCTAAGATAAGGAATCAGGCTAAGGGCTCATCAATGGATGAGTGGATACAGGAAATGTGGTATGTTTACACAATGGAGTAGTACTCAGGCATAAAGAAAAGTGAAATCCCATCATTTGCCACAAGGCAGGTAGAAATGGAGAACATTATGCTGAGAGAAATAAGCCAGACACAGAAAGACAAGAAAAATGTGTGGGAGGTAACAAACTCAAAAACAATGTAATGGTTGCTATAGACTGAGAAAGGCGGGCATGGGGGAAGGAAGGTTGGATTTGATAAGCACATGCTACATGCATTTATGAAAATATCAGATGGGATCCCACTAGTTTTCACAAGTAATGCATGCTAGTAACTTTTTTCCAGAGCTTGGTATCAGCACTAAGTGGTAGGGGTAGGTTCTGTCTTTAGCTCTGGAAGCTCAGTTTTAAAGTAAAGAACTAAAATAGATAACCCAGAAGGAAAATGGGTCTAGAATTCGGGAACTGGGGCTTGAACAAGGACATTCTTTTGGGGAAGAATGTTAGCCAAGGTGTTTTTTAACAAGAAAGTTTGAGTCAGGTGAGGAGCTGAGAGGAGGGATAGATATCCTAGGGGCAAGCCTGGGCCTCTGGGCCCTGACAACAGCCAGATATATAGCAGGTATACGGCTGGGTTCTTCTAGGAGTGCTTTGGGCTTCCAATCACATCTCCCTGGCCATCAACATTTGGCCTTAGTTGTTTGGGTATTAAGGGATGGCCTTCAGTTAAACCTGGAGCAGAGGCAGAGAAAGCGGTACCCAGAAGCATGGCTGAGCGACAGAACAGTAGTCCATGGTTTTTACTCTGTTATGGCTTCTCACAGGTCCCTTCAGAACACTTTGGAAGTCAGCCTAGTGGAAGCCTGGCCTTTCTACAGTCAGAGACCAATTAGTCCCTAATGAAACACCTTCACTTTCCATTTAAAAATCAGAAGAGCTAGAAGTTCTTGGGTCAGACTTGCTGTGTCCATGGCTCTGTTGGGAGTATCCACTTTGGTCTAGCGACAATGTGCATCATCCCTCAGTCAGACTTTGATTTTAGAGCTGGGCTCCAAAATATCTGCTGAAAGGCTGCAAATGACTCTGAGGTGGTATATTAGTACTTTTTTCATTGTCGTGCTAAAGCACATAACAAAAGCAATGCACGGAAGGGTTTGTCTGGGTTCACAGTTCAAGGATACAGTCCACCTTGGTGGGGGGCATGGAAGTGGCAGTAGTCTGAGGTGACACTTGGTGCTACAGTCGGGAAGCAGAGAGACATAGATGCCAGAGCACAGCCGGCTTTCTACTTTTTACTCATTTTGGGACCTGAGCCCACAGGATGCTGCCACCTATACTTGAGTTAGGTCTTCCCACCTCAGTTATTCCAAACCAAAATCTCCAAACACAGATATACTCAGGTTTGGGTGATTTTAGAGCTTGTCAACATGACAATCAATAGTTACCATGTGATGTGGAAATATTTTCAGTACAACACACATAAGTTATTGACTGAAGAAGCTAAGGTGAGTCTTCCGTGTCAATGTTCATAGAAGCAAGTTAAGAGGTGCAGCAGCAGCATACTGTTGCCTTTATTGCAGGGTTTCTAAAGCCCCCATGACAGAGGCACTGCACAAGGCACTGTAGGCTACGATGGGATATTACAATCCCAAAGAATATAAGCCAAATCTAAGTGATACTACTGCAAACATACAAAAGCCAGGGTAAAGAAAGCAGACCTGGGAAGTGGGTTAGCCAGGAGCACACCTGGTTCAGAGAGGTCCTCCAAGCAATACGGATGGACACAGCAGGCTGACCAAGTAGGTCCTCAGCCATCACATTTCTACATGGAGCCACAGATGTGCTGAACTTTATATACTGAGACCAACTTGCACATTGCAAAAGGGCCTGAAGCCAGCTGCCTGACCACATGAGCATGGGTGAGGAGCCTGGCTGCTGTCTGGGAGCTCTGTCCATTCCCCACAGTGTCTTGACTCCAGAGCTGTGAGAGAAGTCCAGCCTTGTCGCATTCATCTTGGGGTCTCTCTCTCTTCCTTTACCACTCCCTGACTGTCCCTGCATTTGGGGAGACTTTGATGGGAAGCCGAGACCATTGCTCAGAGCCTGAGTGTAATTACTACAAAATAACCTCTCACTGTAGAAAAAAATTAAAGAAAATAAAAACTGGACTCTGGATCATGCAGGAGATGATAGCTAACTGGTCCTGAACCCCAAACTATAATTAGAGTAATTCTTCTGTCGTTGTTAATCATTCCATTTATGTTCTGAAATGAAGCCGAATGATGGCTATAATGATGACTTTTGTTTCTGCTTCCCCTTCTCTTTTGCTGAAAAAACTGGCAGGCACACTAAAGTCAAATTAAACATCTGTTTGGAGAAGAAGCTGGCGTCCTGCTGACAGCTGCCGTGGACTTACCAATGCACCACGGCTGTCAAGTTCTAAATTAACAATGATTTTCATTTATGAATAGCACAGAACTAAGGCATAAAGGAGCAATTTCCCCCCTGATTTCCTGGCTTCTGGGGGATGTTAAATGTGAACTGTTAGGAAAGTGCCCATGGAAAAAGTAGAGGTGAAATCTGCTCACAATAATTAATCATAGAGGGAGGGGAATTCTTATGGCGTTTTATCTCTTCACTGGCTTCAAGTTGAGCAGTCTCTGTAGCAAGCAAGCTTGGAGGGAGGCTGAATTCAGGAGCAACCTTTGATTGATGGTTAGCAATTACCAAGTGAGTGTTACTGGAGGAAGGTGGTTCTCAGAGGGCCTCATTTTGTCTTGTTCAAGCATCAGTGTATGTCCAGCTTCAGTCTTTGCTTTAGCCCGCAGTGTCTAGATGTGTGATTGTTACACTATGGTCACATATGAGGGGGAAAAGATCTAATCAGGACTTTAGTCACAAGAGAAAAATGTGCCATGCTGCTTCCCACTTACCTCATCACCATGAAAGACAAAGTAAAGGCATAGGCTTCATAATGATGGCTCATTAAAAAGAGCACACATCTGATGATGACAAGCCTGGAAGATTACACCACACAGGGATGCTGAGGTCATCCAAGTTTGTGCATGTAAACCATGCAGTGCTTGGAACACACCCCCAATGGTATGATCTTAGGTGTACAACCAATTTGTCCTTTCTTAATCTTATCTAAGAGACATGATTGTCTTTCTGAATAGACTAAGGCTCAGCTGTGGGAAAACATGCTAATTGTGTATATGTGTATTTCTGCTTTTAAAAAATGAATTACAGGTATGGCTCCAGTTGGTACTTTCCTGAAGTTCCCATCTGTATCTCTTGATAATCTCAGGTTAAAATGTCCACAGGAATAAATCAGTGTGGTATATGAACACCATGGAATGTGTTTTAGCTATATAAAGGAATAGTTGGCCCTGAAAAGGTCTCACCACCACAGACTCAACCAACCATGCATCAAACAACATCTAATACCAGTTACATCTATACTGAATGTGTACAGACATTTCCTGTTGTCATTATTTTTAAATAATGCAATATTAAGTTACACAGAATTTACACTTTACTAAACATTATATATAATCTGGAGAGGATTTAAGTATATATGTTAAATTTAAGCTCTGTAGCATTTTATACATTGGATGTGAATGTCCTTACACTGTGATGTCTACCAGGGATCCTGGAATCAAAGTCCTCAAATCCCATGAATGCTGAAGAACAGCCATGCCTATACTGGAGCCCCCAGAACATTACACCAAGCCAAAAAAAAAAAAAAAAGACAGACAGAAAAGGCCATAAAGGCCATATACCAGAAGCTTTCAATTGTAAAAAATTGAGAGTCATGCACATAGACAGAATGATGCAGATAGGCATCTGCCCTAGGCTGGGGAAGAAGAGTATGAGGAGAAAACCATGGGAAAAGGGTTTCACTTTGGAATGATGGAAATATTTCATAAATAAATAAAGTTGGCAAGGATTTTGACATTGAACATGTACTAAATTGATAACTTTTAAATGGTCAATTTAAATTATTTACTTATTTATTTGTATGTGCATTTGGTGTATGCGTACAAATGTGTCAGGTGTATAACCTGTGTGCATGTGCCTGGAGGCCAGAGAAGGAATCAGGTGCCCTGTTCTATCTATCAGTCCCCACAGTATTCTTCTGGGACAGGGTCTCTCACTGAAATTGGAGCCAGGGTGGCAGCAGAAAATCATGGAAATCCCTTTGTCTTTGTGCCCAGAAACACTGAAGTTCTAGATGTGCATGGCTAATCTTGACTTTTCACATGTGTGTGGGATCTGAACTCACGTCCTCCTATCTGTGCAGCAAGAACCCTTACCCACCAAGTCATTTCTCCAACCCTGAAATAATCTAACTTTACCAACAACAAGAAAGTTCACAGGGTCAGAACATTCTTGATGGATCCAACCTGACCTGGACCATAGTGTCAAGTGGCAACTTCTCCATCAGTTGGAGAGTACTGGATCCATATCTCTGCTTTATACCTGGGTCCTGGTACACACATGAGACAGGCTTCTCTGTACTTCTGTGGCCTGTCCTGTTGAAGTGTCCTGCCAGATTTGCACGATGTTAGCTCTGTCAGGAGATCCCAGCTTTCATTTCCCACCTGGGTTTCAGTTTACTGCAGTGCTCAGCACTCTGTCTTCTGTAGCCAGCGTTTCCTGTTTTATTCTTGCCAGCTTCCTCCCATGAGGGCTGGATCCTGCACCTGGGTTCCCAACTGCCTAAAGAAACTGAGCTGTGGATAGACTGTCCCCTCCTGGAGCCATGCCACAGCTGGCCTTCCAGGAACTCCTAGCATCTGGATTCCACCTGTTGAATGGTTGGCCCTGCGGATCCAGGGCTTTCTCAACCAAGTGTGTTGCCATGGCATTGCTGTTTGCAAATGTCCTCCCAACAAGCTGCCACGGTAGCCAGAGTTGGCTCTCTCATTTGTCATGTGTGCTCCTTATATTGTAGTGAGGTCACAGCCAGCAAGTGAAGCCACCTTGTCTTAGAACAAAAAGGCTTGTGGTTATTCTCATTGCCTAATGCCATTATGGAGTATGCTTTACTTCAGCCACAATGAATCCTCACAACCTTGCTGTTCAATCTAAATCACATACTGTTGCCGTGTGTAGAGTTTCTATGCTATTTTTTTCTCAGATGAAAGCAGTGAGTGGGCCATATGAAGCTACAAAGCATTGAATACTATCAAGTCCTCTTTAGTGCTCAGCCTTCTCCTTCTCACAAGCCAGTCTCTCACCAGTTTCTTTCCCCACTTTCTGAATGGAATTTAGGAAACAGCATCTTCTCTCACACGAAATCCCTCATCTCTTGGTTCAGAAAGGACTCTGCTTCACTCTCACAGATCAAGAGGCAGGGGGTGAGAAAGTCGACCTCAGTCAATGTCACTTACTGTCAAGGAGTCTGGTGGTTTAAGACCCAGCTCTATGACGTGACATCTTTATTATTCAGAATGGAGACTTCAAGCCTCAGTTCAGTGACATCCTTACAGAGCTTTGTGAGATACAGTGTGCAGGAGCTGAAGAGATGGTTTAGTGGTTACAAGAGCCTGCTGCTCCTGTACAGGACTCAGGTTCCACTCCCTTCATCCACATGGCAGCTCCTGAGCATCGGGAGCCAACCCTTTCTGGCTTCTATGAGCATTTGGACTCATGTGTACAGACAGATACATGCATACCACATATACACAGCATGTTAGGACTGCTATCATAAAATACTATTAACTAAATGGCTAGCAGATAGCAGGAATTTATTTGTAGAGGCTGGGCAGGTCAGAAGGAAGGTGCTGCAGATTGGGTGTCCGTCAAGTACTCTCCTGCTGATGCAGAGGGCTGATTTCTAAAACCTTGCACAATATTGAATACAGAGAGGAGAAAAGCTCTTGTCTCCCCGATAAGGACATTGGTTCATTCACTGTGACCCCAACCTCATGGTACAATCACCCCAAATATGATCACACTGGGGATTTAGGAGAAAAGCATGGACTAGGAGTCACTTCTACATATCTTTTTATATCCTCTGAGCCCACCTCTGACTACAACCGTCATCACTGTGACCAAATATGTCTCTCTAGGATTGGATGGTGCACATTCTGCCCACCTGCCATACCTCTCCCTTCCCATCCCTTTGAAGAAGAAACTGACTGGTCCCTGTTCTAATACACATGGAGATCAGAAGAGGGTATTGGATTGGATTTGCTGGAACTGGAATTACAGATGGTTGTGAATCGTTATGTGTGTGTTGAGAACTGAACCTGAGTCTTCTGTAAGAGCAGTGTTCTTAACCACTGAGCATCTCCCAGGCCTGATGAGGCTTTTTGTTTCACTGCTGAATGATGAAAACCACATATATAATATATAAATAAAATACTATGGCTGTGCTCCAGTAGAAGTAAGTGTGTGTGTGTGTGTGTGTGTGTGTGTGTGTGTGTGTGTGTGTGAGAGAGAGAGAGAGAGAGAGAGAGAGAGAGAGAGAGAGAGAGAGAGAGAGAGAGAGAGAGATTTGGCCATGGGTTGTGGCTTCTCATCTCCTACATTAAAGTCACAAAGAAAAACAAAAGTGGTGATACCTGGCTTGGTAACCCTTAGACTTCTGTGTAAATGGTGGAACTACCTAGACACAGGTTATAAAGATGGATGGAGTAGGGCTTGCATGTAGCTCAGTGATGGAGCACATGCTTAGAATGTGCAAAGCTCTGCACTTCATCCCCAGCATTGAATGGGGCTGAAGCAAGTTGTGAAGGGCCTCAAACTCTGCTGGGAAATTTTGGCTTCATTCTTTGGCCACACTGAATGAGCTCAGAGCTTACAGCAGCTGCAGCTTGGACCAGGTTATTTCATTCATGAAAAATGAATTCCCCCTTTTAGGGATCCTTCACATAGCTATCTCTTCTCTCTTCTGTAGCTCCCTGGTGAAACTTCCAGAATCCCACTCTGAATTGCATGAACAAGGCCACATGTACCCTTGAGGCTAGATATATTTTAGAATTGAGAATATTTGGAGGTTCCAGAAAGACAATACAATGTATATTCCATACCCACAGGGCTTTGGGCTGTATCTCATAATCACACTTATTTTCACACTAAAGATGATAATCATCTCAGTCCAGGAAAGGTTTTGGCTTTAAATGAGTGATGAAAAATCTTTTTAATTTTAGTGTTTGAATTTCAGGACTGCAGATAGAGAGCTGTGCAGCTGGTTTATATTATTTATATTATTTATTTGGGGCAAAGGCATCATCTCATGTCCTCAGTGACAGCATACAAGACGTGTTCAATAAATGTTACCAAAGCAATGAGCAGAGGAGAAAGGCTGTAGAGCAGGGCTCACTGAGTGGTTAAAAGAGGGCTGATGGGATATCCTGAAGGGAATGGGGAGACTTACATGGCAGGATCAGGATTTTGAACTGTGTCTTAGGGTGGTAGGGAGGATGCTGGGTTTTTAGATAGGTCTTACATCAAGGTGAAGAGGGGTCAGAGGTTCCCATGGCAGTAAGATACAAAGTGTCCGTGGCTAAGGCAATGGATAAAAAGTGCCAACAGAGAAAATAGCATATACCACTTCAAGATCTGCTTACTAACAGTATTTGAAGATGAGGTATGGAATCTCAGCTTGATCCACAGCCTATCTGGTGAAGTGCAATGTTGGAATCCAGTGATATGGAGCCTCAAGGCTTATAGCCAATGTCGCCTACCCTATGACCTTGAGAAGTTACCTAGCCTCCCTCCTACCCTTCAGGTCCCTCAGCTTTCTTTCTCCTTAGCATCTACACTGGGAGGCTGCTTTAAGGAGGAAATGAGTATTTGTATCCCAGAACAGTGCTTGGCTTGCTTGGCTAGCGTCTCCATTGCTTTCTAAAGTTGAATTCCTCAAATGGTCTACCTTGCCCTCAGGAGAATTTCCTCTCGCAGATCCTTCTTTATAGGGACAAGCAAGAGCTGGAATTCTACCTGAAGATAATGAATGTCTGGGAAAAAAAGGACCATTTCAAGACACAAAACTTGGCCAGGCTGAAGGGGACAGAACATTTTTCCATGCAGTCTGGAAGCATCAATCCTACATAAGGCATTTTTTTTTCCTTTTAATTCACTACTTGGTTGTAATGATTTGCGGCAGCCTTGCAGCATTACAGTAGCCAGGGCACCTGAAGGGCTGGAACATCCATTGGAAAAGATAAGAAAGCTTTGGAGATGGTGGCCTGCAACACCAGGGCTAATTCAGAAATTTGTATGCAAATGCAAAGTGAAAACAGCGTCAGGTTTGCCAAGAAGAATGTCACCATGGCTATGTGCGGCCTTCACAAACAACCAAGTGGGCTTCAGGGCAGACTCCAGCTTTCCCTACCAGGGATATTAGTCTCACATGGCAACATAAATGCTCCTTCTTCAAATCAGGGCTCTGTAATACAGCTGGCAACTTCTTTTCCTTCCTTCCTTCCTTCCTTCCTTCCTTCCTTCCTTCCCCCTCCTTCACTTCCTTCCTCCCTCCCTCCTATTCATATTCTCTCCTTCCTCCCTTCCTCCCCTCTCTCCCTCTTCCTCCCTCCCTCCTCTCTCTCTCTCTCTCTCTCTCTCTCTCTCTCTCTCTCTCTCTCCCTCCTCTCTCTCTCCCTTCCTCCCAATAGGGTTTCATATATTCAAGCTGAACTAGAACTCCTTTTGTAGTTGAGAATGACCTTGAACTCCACCCTCCAGCTTCCAAACACTGGAATGTAAGAAAAGGGCCACCAAAGTGGTTTTCTTCAGGTCTGGGATAGCATATAGGGCTTCATGTATAATAAGCCAGCACCCTTCCAACTAAACCACATCCCCAACAGAATCTTTCATTGTTATTATTGCATTTCATTTTTTTTTTGTCTGTTCAGAACTCTGCAGCTAGATCTTAAACATCCTTGTTAGCTTTCATGAAATGCCCCACTGTACAACCTCGCTGTTTAATAACCACTAATGTTCCCTTGATGCTCTTGAATCAGGTTGAGTCTTTCCATGCTGACACTGGATGACATCTCTGATATGTTAATGGATTTTGGCCCCTAGAGATCTCCTGATCAACATGTTCATCTTATAACTGTCTCTCAGAGATGTATTCATCTCCAAGTCCTCATTGAGAGTTTGACTCCGATGCTCTCTTCACCTGGAATAGCCTCTCCCCACCCATTTACGCAGACTCATTGCCAGGATATAAGTGCTGACATTTTCAAGACGCTCTCCTTATTCCATTTCTCACCCATCCTCTCTTTAAACTCTAACTATGCTGAGTTGTCCCTATTTAGCTTGGGGATGCTAATTTTTGCATACACACTTTTATTTATACCACAACTAGACTAAAAGCATTTTGAAAGTTGAGATCATTATTTACATTCTAAGCTGAGTTTTTCTCAGCTTCTGGTATACAGTTTTGGTATCTGACAGGTACACTGCCGGTTGGTCTTGCAAATGCTACCTTCCACATGAAAAGGATGGAAACTGGCCCAGCTGGATAAACAGTCTTGCTATGTATGCTTCATTGGTGATATCAACCTGAAACTTTTTTTAAACCTAACAAAATGCTTTAAAATAAAATAGGGTCCATTCCAATTAAAATCAAAACATAAAAGAAACAAAAGGTTTAAGTATTCATTATTATAGTTTTCAAATATTGTTGATATCGCCAAAGAATGTAAGAACAAACCTTTAGAACTATTGAGAGAATACAATGCTGTCCAACTGGAAAACTCTGGTCAATGAGTATTCAGAAAGTATAACCATTTGTTTATGCTGCATTTGTTTAATTATGTAAAGATGTGTTGCTGTTGCACCTTCCTGCCTAAGGCACCTGATTGGTCTAATAAAAAGCTAAACAGCCAATAGCTAAGCAGGAGAGGGACAGATGGGGTTGGCGGGCAGAGAGAATAAGTAGGAGAGAATGAGAGACATATTGAGGGAGACGCCTGGGGCCAGTCAGGCAGCTGCTTGCCAGTCAGCCAGCCAAAGAGCAGGACACACAAAATAAAAGAAAGGTAAACAAAAAGTCCCAAGGCAAAATGTAGATGAAGAGAAACAGGTTAATTTAAGTTGTAAGAGGCACTGAGAAAAGCTTAAGCTAAGGCTGAGCATTTATGATTCATAAGTCTCCATGTCATGATTTGGAAGCTAGTTGGTAGCCCGAAAGAAAGTCTGCCACAAAGAGTAACAAAATTTGAAGCTGTCCATAGGGGAAAAGCCTGTGTGTGTGATGTACAGTTTAAATGAAGCCAACTCAGAAGACTTTATGGAAAAGAAGAGACCTGGGTAAGCAGGGAGATGGCCTGGTTTTGACTGGAAAACACGTAGCAGAGGTGACTTTCCCCCATTAAACTATTAATTCAGTGTAGAACTGTTTAACATCCCAACACCAGGCTTTATTAGACAAAGCACACTTATTTTATGATTCACCTGGAATTATGAGCCTGTTCGAATAACTATGCACACTTTGAATGCTTAGCAGATCAATGAGCAATTACTTGTCACCAAAACAAAATTTTGCTAAAAACAGTTCAGAGAGAGGACAAGATAAAAAGAACGGCAGGACTGAAGAGAGCAATGAACAGATTTTGCATTTCATGGTGTAGCAATCCATGCCACTGGGGAAAGAATACACCAGTCAACAAATGGATGGGGGGCGGGGCTACTAACTCCACTTGAAAAAAAAAAAAGACTGCTTTCTGAATCCCATCTATGTTGCTGTCTTCCTAGAGAGCTACCCAGCTCTCCACTCCTGGGCTTCAGTTGGAAAGATGCTCTTTAAGTACTACTTACATGGACCATCGTGCATGGGTCAAGCCCAGAGAGAAACAGAGAAAGCTAGAGGGCCAGAGTCTCTGTGGGGTTACTTCAGGCTAGCTGCTCCTCTAAACAAAGGCCTCAGCTCCTTTCAGGGGTGAGCATCCTCTCATACTCCCTAATGCACCGTGCACCTCCTGACCTGAGGGGTATAAGTCTCCCTCACTGTCATTTCCCTCCATAGATGTTTCATGCACCTTTCCTCTGGTACATCATTTTGAGCTGACCAGGCCATGCATGTTCTGCTGTGGCTCACTAATACCATGTCATTAACAAATTTAAATTCTAAAAAGATAAAAGGTCAAAGCCTATCTTAAAATCTCTAAAAATACAGATATGAAATATATTTATAACCTTGGGTATAGTAAAGTGTTTTTTCTTTAAGATGTAAAACTTAAATTTCTAAGGGAAAGCATAGATGCATATTTTTAAATCAAAATGTCAAGCTTTTTGGCATTTGTGTGTATGTAGAAAGAGAAAAAACAGGACATACAGAGATGAGTATTCACATATGTAGAGGCATAATGTATGTGCAAGGGTGAGTACATGTGTAAGTGTATGTGTGAAGGCCAGAGGATGACATCAGTCTTACAGGGTTTCTCTCTGTAAGACCTCGTATACTGAGCTAGGGTCCCTTGATAAACTTGCCCATTCAATTGGTTTCACTACACAGCTTGCTCCAGGGAGCCTCTGACCATCCCTCCAATGTACCAGAAGTATCCCAGGACTGTCATGTCCACAGAGCATTTACCTGGCTGTTGAAGATGTAAACTTCAGGTCTCACAATCTCACAAAAAGCCCTTAACCACCTAAGCCATCTCTCCATCCCCAAATTTCAAATATTTGAATGATAAAACACCAATGAACAAAGTTAAAAGTAAAGCAGAGATAGATGTTTGAAACTTTTAATAAAGTATCACTGTCTAGGCTGCATAAAGATCAATTTAAAATATAAATTATAAATATATAATTTAAATACAAAATAAAATACTTTTGAAATGTCTGTATCCTTATATATAAACTACATTAAATGTATTTTGTTTTCATTCATTCATTCATTCCCATGTTCTTTTCAGGCAGGATCTCATGTAGCCCATGCTGGCTTTAATTGTGTAGCCATGAACAATCTTAACCTCCAGCCTCTAAATACTAGGATTACAGTCATGTACCTCCGCGCCTGACTTTAGAAAAGTATTTTAAAGTATACGTATAATTTAAAATAAAAATAAATATGTATAATCACTTTCAAAAGACACATTATTAGAAAAATGGACAAGCATTAAGAATTGGCCCTTCCCAGGAAAAACACAATTAGAACAAATGCTACATTAATAGTACAATAATAGCAAGTAAATTAATCTGAGATATTATTTCAATTTTCACACAGAAGGTTCTTGAAGTTGGTAATGTCAAGGATTGCTAAACAGGTAAGGATATACTCTCTTTTACTTACAAGGAACATGTCTGTCCACTATTTTGGGGGACAATATGGTGGTGTCTGTGGAAATCATTACTGTGCATTTCTTATCATCCCATGCCTTGGATAAAATTTGAGTATTTACTCAAAAAAGCATGTACCTGGATGTCCATTATAGATCACTGCTTGTAACAAGGAAAACAAAAAAGACTGTAAAAGAATCTAAATGTGAACTTCTTGGAGAGTAATTAGCATATTTATACCATAGATTATATACAGTAGCTTTAAAATAAACTATAAATATGCATATATATTCTGATACAGACACACATCTAGTAAGTTCTACTGAGTGAGCACCCATTCAAGTTCAGGGCATTATGCACACATGAACCTTCAGATATAAATAAACAAATGAATGTTTAAAACACACTCACAAAATTGATACCTATTGCTGCCTTTGTGTGGGAAATGCTGGGATTATTTTTGTGAATAATGTCAAGGGTGTTTCACATTTTCTGTATTCTAACATATTTTCCATATCTCACTCTGTTTTGTATTTCTTGGAAGTTTAAAATGTGACTGTATTTACATCTCACCTATAGAATTTTAAGTTTTTAAACAAAGAGCTATGGTTTAGAAATAATTCCTTCAGGAGCAATGAAGAATAAAGAGTCCCAAGTTGCCTTGTTCAGGGAACCTGTCTCCTCCTGTGTGAGTCTGCAATGCAGATCCATTAGCCCAAGCCTGCCAGGTAGCGGAATGTGCAGCTGAGCTCCTGGCACACCCAAAACATTGTCTGGTTGTTTTCTCTTCCATATGTGACCTGTGAGACGGTGCAGGGCTGAAACCCTCCAATGCCTGGATATCTCAAAAGGTGGGCAAAGAAGTACTCAGTTAATTTGTCAAAGGAGTGAATGAACAAGCCACATATGTTCATTGTTAAAACAGAAAAACATACATTCATATTATGTTGTCAGTGGGTAAACAAAAGAGGATTTTTTGGATTCCACCAGAAGATCAAATATCTCTGGTTTGGGAAAACAAGAAAGCAATAAAATCCAAGGCTGTGGGCCAGATGAACGAGGGCTTTGGGAACAGAGAGACTTGGGAACTAGGGGGTAGCTTTTAAGCTATCTTCTTTAGAGCCTCAGGCTCTGTGGAGTGACCAGGCTACCACAGATTAGGGATCTGGATACTAGAATGTCAGTCCTGGCACCCAGCCTCCAGGCTGAGAGTGGATGTACAGAAAGACTATATGTGACAAGAACTGTGGGATTCTGACACCCCACCTCCACACCAGCACCCCAGGAGTTGACTGCCAAGTCTCCACTTCCCCATTACCTCCGCTACTCTCAATTTAGGACCAACTAGAGAAGCCAAATGTACCCTCTCTACACTAGCCATACCAGATGCTTCACTTCCAGCCAGCCTGTCACCAGCTTCCCCATGGCAACAACCTCCCAGCAGAGTGGATCTGAAGCCTTATTATCTGCCCCCCCACACACCCCAGAGGCTTCCCCATGCCCCCTCCTGCCTTTCAATCTGCAGAAAGCCAGTGATGGCAAATGACTCCAGTACCAGCCAGCTGCAGCAACATTGCCTTCCTTCTCAGTGGTCTTTGGTTATTTTCTCAAGGTCCATATTCAGCACATGCTTAGTATTGCAATTTATAGATGCAGTTTCATATATATATATATATATATATATATATATATAAAATATGCCCCACAGCTCAAGTTAGCCTAAGTTTGTAGACTATCAATGTAAATAAGTGCTAAGAGGCAAGCTTGTCAAGACATTTAAGAAGGATGCTCAACTTGTGTTCAACTAAGAAAGAAAATATGTGTCCTAGAGGGAGGCCAAAAAGATAAGGCTGAGTCTAACAATGGGCAAGTGTTTCCAGAGATCTCTGTGAGTTTCTTTCTCATTGGCTAGGCACAGCTGAAGTCATGGGAGATCCTGTTATCACCTCTTGGACATCGGCTGGATCAATCACGGTGTGGGTCTGCATGTTTGTGTCTACATTTACAAATGAACCAAATTCACACACACACACACACACACACACACACACACACACACACACACAAACAAACAAAAACCGATTTGGGGATTCAGGACAGGATATGGCTAAGAAAATCCAAGACCCCACCTCCATAAAAAATCATGCACATATTTTTTGAGATATTGTCTCTTGTCTTATGTGGTCCAGAGTGACCTGGATCTATGTAGCTGAAGCTGACCTTGGACATCCGATTTTCCTCATTCTACTTTCTAAATGCTGGGATTACAAGCAAGTACCACCATACTGTGGAACCAAAAAGTAAATGGTGCCTTGGATGGTTGCACCAGAGCCCTGCCATATACTCCATGACCATTTGTATGTTTAAAATCCTAAAACTCTCAACATCAATCGAAATGGGCCTTTAAACTGCACCAGAAGAGAAATTTTTTTAAAGGAGGCTTTCCAATCAAGTGAGTTTGGGACACGTCACTGAAATGATAAACAGTTTGGTTTGTTTGTTAGCTTTTGGTAGGAGTTTGCAAAGTCCTTAACCATGTTAGTGTATTATCAGTCTGTAAGATGGAGATCTAGTATATGGCATCTAATAATCACATTTTACTATAGAAATAATTGTCTTCCTCCCCATCTGTTTATATCTCAAAGAATCACTCTGTGGTTTGTAAATTGGAGATGCAGCTTTGAGACAATGCTACCTTTCAGAGGAAATTATTCTGGCTGGTGAAAGCCCTCCCTGTGGGAACTCACCCAGAGGCTGCCTGGGAAGTAGTAATAGAGAACAATTTTATTTTATTTGAGACTTGGTCCCATGTAGCCCAGGCTGGCCTCAAACCTTACTCTGTAGCCAAAGATAACCTTGAACATCTAATTCTCCTGTCTCTATCTCCAAGTGTTGGGACTGCAGGTGTGTACTGCTCACAGTGTGTGCAGTTCTGAAGATTCAACCTAAGGCCTGGTGTATATTAGGCAAACATCTACCAGCCTAGGTAGAAGAGCTTTGTAAAGAAGAGCCTGGGCAGATGGAAGCTATAACTGGGCATCAGGTCAGGCAGAGCACAGTTTAAGTATGCTCGTTAATGGAATCTTTAGAATTACAAGAAAAAAATGTTAATTCCAAATGGAGAAGTGAGGCTGATATTATTCACCTGGTTGGGTTGTGTTTTTCTTTATCAGCCTTCACATCATTATCTATGAATGCACAGAATAGCTGGAAAACTCATCACTTGGATGAAGACAGAGACACATGATTCCTTATGTATTTAGAATGGTGAAAATGAAAACCACAGAGAAGTGTTTGCCTGATGCCCCTAAGCCACATCTCTTCCTGCAGATACACCAAGTCTCTGATAACTGTAGGAAGGTGAGTGAAGAGTTCATGCTCACTTACTTCAGAATCACACAGCCTGTCCCTGTGGGTGGTGCTATCCAAAACACCTGGATCCGAGTCCGCCTCCTAGGAGTGCTTTCAGTGACTGCCACAGGGCAGTTACTCATAAACTGGGTCTCTTCTTCATCTATGATCTGTGAAAACCAGAGGAAAATAAACACGTTAAAATAGTGTCCTTTTGGGGGTGGAGACAGCAAGCCTGAGTTGACTCTTAATTTTCTTTCTGGACCCATCATTTTGCATTAGCAGCTTTTGAGCCCCAGGTCCCAGAATAGTGCCTGGCAGAGAGCCCCAGCACAATGTGATCACAAGGATTCTGGAATATGTATACTCTCTGGGCCCAGAAATGATTCCAGTACTTGGAGGAACCAACCACTAGGTGATGATCTGCTCACTGCTCCTCAACCACCTGTGTACGTCCTGCTTCAGAAATGAAGGGGGAGGGGGGTGTCTCTGGAGCAAACTGAACCTTGTTGAGATACAGCTTTAGAATTTGATTAAAATGTTTAAACACCACCCGACCCAGTGTGGAGGAAGTATAGCAAAACCCCGAAGTCACTCAGCTTCTTGCCATACCTGCTAGAATAACTTCTACTTATGTCTTCTGTTTAATTGGTATTCTCCATATTCTTCCAAATATAATCCCTAGTGACTTTGAAGGAAAGATTGTAACCATTCTCATGCCTCCAGACTGTGTGGGTCAGTTCTTCTGCCTGCTTATAGAACCCTCTCGTGGAATTAAAGAATGTAAGAATCTTTTTAGTGAAAGCCATTTGTGTTCAATTGTGTTTATCATCTTTGTTTTTAATTCTTTGACAGCTTTATATGTTTTTATAATAGGTTTTCCCCATTACCCTTTATCCCCCCTTCTTCTTCTACAGAAATTTTTCTTTCCAAGTATCTCTCTAGCTTTCATGGTGTGTGTGTGTGTGTGTGTTCTGGGTTTAATTAGAATAATTTGCATGGTCATGTATAAAGTTATTATAAAGCATGGGGAATTTATCAGAGGCTAATCCACTGTCTTAGTTAGGGTTACTTTTGCTGTGATGAAAGACCATAGCAAAAAGCAAGTTGAGGAGGAAAAGGTTTGTTTGGCTTATACTTCCATATCATAGTTGTGATAATTGAATTTGTATGGAATTGCCCCCATAAGCTCTTAGGGAGTGGTAGTACTAGGGGGTATGTATGACCTTGTTGGAGTAGATGTGGCCTTGTTGGAGGAAGTGTGTCACTGTGGGGACAGGCTTTGAAAGTCACCTACACTCAAGCTATACAGTTGTCCCTGCTGCCTTTGGATCAAGATGTAGAACCCTCAGCTTCTTCTCCAGCAATGTGTCTGCCTGACTGCTACCATGCTTCCCACCTTGATGATAATGAACCAAACCTCTGAAATGGTAAGCTACACCCAATTAAGTGTTTTCCTTTATAAGAGCTGCTGTGGTCACGATGTCTCTACACAGCAACAGAAAACCAAACTAAGACAATAGTCCATCGCTGAAGGAAGTAAGAACAGAAACCCAAACAAGGAAGGAACCTGGAGTCTGATGCAGAGGCCATGGAGGATGCTGCTTATTGGCTTGCTCAGCCTGCTTCCTTATAGAACCCAGGACCGCCAACCTAGGGGTGGCACCACGTATGATGGACTGGACCCTCTCCCATTAATCACAAATTATGAAAATGCTCTATAGGCTTGCCTATGGGCAGATTTTAGAGAAGCATTTTCTCAATTTAAGTACTGTCAAGCTGACAAAAAAAACTAGCCAGTACAACTGACCCTTGTCATCTTGACACAGGAACATCAGTGTGAAGCCATAACCTTCCTGTTATTGTCCATCCTCAAGGGTACACATTAATATTAACATCACAATATAAAATAGTGCAACTTTTAAAGGTCCCACCGTCCTTAAAAATTCAAAGACTTAAAAGTTCAAAGTGTCTTTAAAATACCCAAACTCTCTTTCAAAATCCAGTCTTTGTAAAACTCCAAAATCTCTTTAAAAGTGTAAAGTTTCTCAACTATAAGCTCCTTCCTGTAAAATCAAACATAAATTAAATACTTTCTTACTTCAAAAAGGAAGAACGGGGTCCAGTCGTAATCGGAACAAAGCACAACCAAACTCTAACTACGTAACTAATTCAATGTCCCATGTCTGGGATCCAATCACAACCTCCTGGGCTCCTCTAAAGGGATTGGGCCACTTTCTCTGGCTCCGCCCCTCTGCAGCACATACAGCCAGCCGGTCTTCTAGACTCTGGCTGGTTCCTTTCCATTGTGGATACTCTTCTCGGTGGCTGTCCGATGTACTAGCATCTCCAAAATTCGGAAGTCTTCCACTGCAGCTGGGTTGCTTTCACCAATAACCTCTCCTAGTGTCTCTTCATGGCTTCCAACCCTATCACACAATGCCAGGCCTCAGCTGCTCTCCGTGACCCTTCATGCCTTCAAAACCAGGACCACCTGGGTGGCTATTACATTACTAAGTTCAGCTGCCAGCAGGATGTGCAAACTTGGCTGCCTCCAGAACACAGTTTTATTGTGTGTTGACCCTGAGGAAACACTTCCCAGAGGACTTTATCTCGATGATGCTGATGCCATCTCCTAATCACAGTTGATTCAGCCCCAGATAATCAGAACCACAAATTCTTAATTCAAAATAGCAAACTGTACTGATGGAGTCATTCAGGGATTTTCAAACTTGTCTCTGAACCATTACAAACCAGGCCTCCCATAATTGGCGTTGCTCTCAACATTTTTTTTTTTTTTTTTTTTTTTTTGATACAGGGCTTCTCTGTGTAACAGCTCTGGCTGTCCTGGAACTCACTTTGTAAATCAGCTCGCCTCAAACTCAGAGATTTGCCTGCCTCTGCCCCCACCTCTGCCCTGCCCCCACTCCTAGGGACTAAAGGCCTACATCACCACTGTCCACCTGCTTCCAACATTCTTATCTTTCAAGCTCCCATCAAGGTTTGAATACTCATGGCTTTTCCAGCCCTAAGTTCCACAATCCTCCTCCAAACACACGGTTAGGTTGTCCCAGCTATACCTCACAACCCTGGTACTAATTTCTATCTTGGTTAGGGTTACTATTGCTGTGGTGAAACACCATGGCCAAAAGCGGGTTGAGGAGGAAAGGGTTTATTTGGCTTATACTTCCATATCTCTGTTCATCACTGAAGGAAGTCAGGAACCTGGAGACAGGAGCTGATGCAGAAGCCATAGAGGGATGCTGCTTACTGGCTTGCTCATCATAGCTTTCTCAGCATGCTTTCTTGTAGAACCCAGGACTACCAGCCCAAAGATGGCACCACCCACAATGAGCTGGACCCTCCCACATCAATCACTAATTAAGAAAATGTCTTACAGGCTTGCCTACAGCAAGATAGAACTGAGGCATTTTACAAATGATTATAACTGTGTCAAGTTGACATAAAACTATCTGGCATAACTCCTGAAGAAAATAACATATTGAACAATTCTTTTTAAAGAATTTTTTGGATTAAATTTTATATTTTGTTGAGTTTTTAAATTTATTTTTTGAGAATTTCATATGTAAGAATTATATCATTTCTACCCTCCTTCTTCTCCCCTCCAACTCTTTCCGATTTTCCTCCAAACTTGCTCCCAAACTCATTTTTTGATTAATACTGTTTTTATATGTGCATAGGTATATATAGACACAATCACCTGTTCTAGCTAGTGTTGATATATGTGTTTAGTGCTGACCACTTGAGGTTGGGTAGCAGATCAGGGAACTTGTTCCTGGAGAGTCCTCCTCTCTCAGCAGCCTTCAGCTCTTTATTTAGGGGTAGAGCCTTGTGAAATTTCCCCATTCATGTTGGCACATCATTACCCAGGTCTCCTTTAGGGAATCTTATTGTTGGGGCTTTATGGGTGCAGCTTCTTTATTACATATAGGAGGCAGCATCTCTCTACAGACATCCTGATCTTCTGGGTCTTACATTCTTTCTGCCCCCTCTCATGTGATGTTCCCTGAATCTGATGTATAGGGATGTGCTGTAGATGTGTCAAATGGAGTATCTCTGCATTTTGACCAGTTGTGAACGTCTGTAACAGTCTCCATCTGCTGCAAAGCGCATCTTCCTTGATGAGGGGTTAGAGCTGCTCTTATCTGGGGGTATAAGTATTTAGAATGCAGTTAAGAATTATACTGTTTTAGGAAAGTGTGGACCGTAGGTCCATGACCTCACCAGCCGTGCCTAGTTGGCTAGTTTTACAGTTCCAAGCAAGAATTCCTGCCTACTGAGTGGGCCTTGTGTCCAATAAGACAGCTGGTGGTTACTTCCAAGATGCCACCATTGCATCTATAGGTATATCTTTCTATTCTAAAAATTGTTCTAGTTTGTGAGCTTTTCAGCCAAATAAGACTACTAATCACTGTTCTGTTGAGAGTGTTAAATCTATGTTCCCAAGAGCTATTGATCTGTAGTTTTCCTTTGTGTAATATCTTTGTTTTTGTTAATGGAGTTAGGAAGGGTTCCCTCTGCCTCTGTCATCTGAAAGAGAAAGAGACTTGGTGCAATTTCTTCCTAAACCTTCTGAAAATTTTCACCAGCGACTGTGTCTAAGTTTGGTGTTTTCTGTTTTAATAGATTGTTAATTATTGATTTAATATCTTTAATAGACATAGGTATATTTCTTCTAATAAAACTTTTAGATGATTATGATTTTATGGTTTTGATTTAGGTTATAAAATTTATGGCCATAAGAGTTGTTCACATTACTTATTTAAAATCTTTGTAGCACTTGGACATGCAGTGATGTCAATTCTTTAGTTTCTACTTCAGTAACTGGTGTCTTTCTCTCTCAGTCTGGCTGAAGGCTTTTAGCTCATTAACCTTTAAAAAGGAACCGCCAGCTTTCCCCTTTTTATCTTTATCTACTGAGCCCGAATGTTCAATTCCATTGATTTCTACTTACTTTTAAAAATTACTTTTATTTTGGGGACTCTCCTAGGTTTCATTTGCTATAATATTTTTAGTTTCTTAAGGTAAAAACCTCAGACCACTGAGTTTTAGATTTTTATTGAAAAAAGATTATTTAATGCTATAAATTTCCTTCTAAGCACTGTTTTTATAACATCACACATATTTTGATAGGCTATGCTTTTCCTGTTCATTTACTGAAGTATTTCAAGTTTTTAGAAATAGACTATTTGCTCTCCAAGTGGTTTAGAATTTCCAAACATTTTGTTATTGGTTTCCTGCTTAATTCTCGTGTAGGCTAAGACTGGGCATTGTGTGCTGGCTGTTCTTGTAAATTAGTGAAAGCTTGCTCTGAGGCCTGGGGAATGCCCTAGCTTGGCAAATGTACCACATAAGCCTAAGAATGTGGAATGTACTATTATCAGGTGATGATGCTATTGAATTCAACTAAGTACGTGGTGCTTTTTTTCCCAGCTTCTTGGATCTGTCCCAGCCTGTTAGAGGCATGTTGACATCTTCAGCTCCAGCAGGGGTTTAGCATTTCCTTGGCGTTTTAGCCTTGAATGCTTTTGATGCTCTATAGTCAAATACATAGAAAAAATTGTATGTTCTTTAAGAACTAGCTTCTTTAAGCCCATATAACACTGCACTTTCCAGTCACCATTCCTGATCGGCTCTGCCTCGGACTAGAAGTCCTTTAGCAGGCTGCCCTTTGCTCTCTTTTGACCAACACTAGCACGGTTCCTTTCCCTCAAGACCTTTGTCTACACTGGCATTCAAAGTGAGCAGTGAATTGATAGTATTTATTATTCCTCTCTATGTATTATCCTTGCATGCTTCCCATTCTTCCCCCGACCATTTTTCCCCTTCGATCTTTTTCTCACTTTTGTGAGTATACCCAGCCAATATTGAACACACTTTCTGCTATTTTTCTCCCCTTTCTTAGCTGAACAATTTTAATTCTTTAAATAAACATTTTGGGGTTTGGAGAGATAGATCAGTGGATAAGAACATTTTTTTCTTAAAAAGAATTAAGACCTGAGTTCAGATCCATAGCACACACATCTGTAACCTTAGCCTGGGGAGAACATAGATAGATAGATAGACAGACAGACAGACAGACAGACAGATAGATAGATAGATAGATAGATAGATAGATCCCAGGACTTGTGGGCCAGCTAGTATATGTACAATGGAGAACTCTAGATCAAAATGGGAAACACTGGCTAGAATACAAGATGGAGAGTAGACACCTGCTGACCACTGATCTCTCCTCATGTTCACATTTGGGCACGCGCACGTGCGCACACACACACATGCATGAGCACAGGTACCCACAGATAACACATAAACCAAAACTAATAAAAATAAAAAATCTGTTTTTATCCAAAAACCTACAAGATGTCCCCCGCTAGGACTCCAAGCAATAGTGGAGAGAGTGCCTAAACAGGACTTTCCCTATATCAAATGAATGACCACCATTAATGTCATTATAGAACCTTCATCCAGCAGTGAATGGAGGCAGAAGCAGAGACTGATAGTTAAGCACCAAGTCGAGCTCCTGGTTCAGCTGAAGAGAGAGAGGGAGTGGAGAGAGTATATGAGCAAAAGGACCAGCATCATGAGGAGGAGACCCACATAGAGGGTTTACCTGAGCTATTGGGAGCTTACTGACTCTGAAATGACAGCTGAGAAACCTTCATGGAAAGGAACTAAATCTTTTGAATATAGATGACAGTCAGACGGTTTGTGGAGCCTCTTGCAGGAAAACCAGAGTTTATTCCTGGTGCATGAACTGACATCTTGGAGTCCATTCCCTACAGAGGAACGCTTT
The DNA here is from genome assembly GCA_004025045.1 of Sigmodon hispidus. Classification (NCBI taxonomy): domain Eukaryota; kingdom Metazoa; phylum Chordata; class Mammalia; order Rodentia; family Cricetidae; genus Sigmodon; species Sigmodon hispidus. The sequence continues at coordinate 237,888 of PVIH01001039.1, forward strand.
ACTCAGCCTTGATACCGGGGAAGGGATGGGGACAGGACCTGCCTCAACTGGATATACCAGATCAAACTGACTCACCTTGGGATTCCTTGCCCTCCCTGGGAAATGGATGGGGAGAATGGGGTGAGGGGGAGGCTGAGGAAAGATCAGGAGGAGGGAAGAAAGGGGGAACAGTGATAAGTATGGGGAAAAAACTTTTTAAATAAAAAACAAACGTAAAACTCCCTGTTTTCAACAGATATCCTACAATTTGCAGCATACATTTATAGTTAGCCAAAATCCACCTTCAAATTAGAGCAGACTACTTCACAGTACTGTAAGTGCCCTATGATAACAAAATGCTCCCAATTCCGTCCCTGTCCTTTATGTCATTATCGTCATTCATTTCAATTAAACACGAGCTTGCAGGTGAGTGCCTGGCACGCACACACAGAGTGCATTGCTGATTTTATTCAGAACAAGCTGTCACCTGTTAGATCAATTAAGACAAGGAAAAGTGGAGATATTTGTCTCCCCAACCCTTTTCTGATGTTCTTCTAAGCTATATTATTTGCCTTCTCTCTGAATACCTTTTAAAAACCATTTTTAGAAATGCAATTCTAACAGGAAACAATCACCCTTAATTTTTATTTGTCTGAGAAAGCCTTTATCTCTTTACTTTTAAAGGGCAGTTTTGCAGGTTACAGAATTCTAGGTTTGGAGTTCTGTTCTCTCTCTCTCTCTTTCTCCATTTAAAACATATTATTTCCCTTCATTCTTTCCTTATTTTATACTTTCTTTTGACTTGGTGTCATTTGGGTTTAGTTTGTTTTTAAGACAGGGTCTAGTTATTTAGCCCAGGCTAGCCTAAGGCTTCCTGTTTCTGCTTCTTAGGTCTGGGGTGTGGTACCCAACTTTAATGTTAAGCTGCTCTCTTCCCCTTTCCTCTTCATTACTCTGTTGCACGGATCCTAGTTGATCTTATAATAAAGACCTGGAGCCAGATATTGGGATAAATGCTTAAAGATTAGAGAAGCAGAGTAATAAGCCACTAGAGAAACTTCTCTCCACCACTGAATCCTCAGGCGGAGTGGGGAAAATCCTGTCTCCAGGAATCTTGAGCCTGAATGCCTCTGAATCCTCAGAGGAAGGGAACCACAGGGCAGCGGGGCAGCTGAGCTCCTGTCTCCTGCCTTACACTCCTTTCCTGCCCAGCCATACCACCTCCTGTCTCAACTTTCCCAGTGCTAGGATTAAAGGCCTGTGTGCTTCCCAAGTACTGGGACAAAGGCATGGGGCCCCCCAATTGCTGCAATTAAAGATATGTGTCACCACTGCCTGACCTCTATGGATAAGTCTGTGGCTGGCTCTGCCCTCTGATCTTCAGGCAGTCTTTATTAGATTACAAACAATAAATCACTACATTCCTCCTGTTCATATTATCATTATACACATTGTGTATCTTTTGTGCTCATCCCGAAATCCTTAGATACTGTGTTCCCCTAATTTCTCTATTTTCCTTTTCTGAGTTTCCGAAGATGCATCTCCAAAGTCAGAGATTCCTTCCTCAGCCTCATCGTTCTAGCAAGTCCAACGAAGGCGTTCTTCATTTCTGTTACACTGTTTTTGGTTGCTAGGCTAGCCTTTGCAAACACTCTCAGGACCAGATTCCCATTGCTTTCCCACCCTCTGCTTACACCACCCATCTGTTCTCACATGTTGTGCTCTTGGTATTTTAATTGAACTGTTTTAAAATTTCTACTCTAACTCCAAACTTCCTACCATATTCTACTCTGTCCTGAAACTGTTCAGTCTCTTTGAACTATTTATTTTTTTTCTTTTAATGGATATTATCCTTTCCTGTTGGAAGACAGATGTGATAGATGGGGTCAGTGAAGCTGCCAAGTATAAGGCTCTGCTGGGATGTGAGAGGACAGGAAGTGATCTATAGCCCTGTGCTTAGGTCTCTGTCCTTCCGTGAGCCAGTGAGCCTGGCCCAGGAACGTCATCCGAGCTTCTCAGGTTTTTTCTCTTGGGTGGAACAGGGGCTAAGACTGACATAGCTCCTCCTACCAACAGGCGTGATCATGAGAAGAATATGTGACTACTATAAAATACTAGAAGCATGAGACATTTTCCTTCAGTTTCTATTTTGAGAGCTTGGTAGACCTTCTGGTATTAAACTCACAAAAGATAGTAGGACTTCCTAATAGTTGGGTCTCACTAATGTTCTTAGCTCTTGGAAGGATGCCCAGGGAGACCCCAATAATTAATCTGTCATAGGGCAGGTTTTCCCTGCCCTGGCCAAGTTTCCCATGGAGGTCTTTGTTAACTGGTGATTCTGTAGATCTACTTATCTGCCTCTTTGGTATTAGGAGCAGCAATTAGAGACCTTTCTCTTTGTCCTTTGAGGTTGTAATAGTAAAATACGATAGGCCAGGGGCTTATAAGCCCTAGTGACATATTTCTTACTGATCTGCAGGCTGGGAGTCAAGGTTAAGGTAGTGCTCTTCACAGAGAGCACCATTGTTCCATATCCTCACACAGTGAAGAGACAAATAAAGCTGTCAGGCCTCTTGTGAAGGGACAATGGATCAATTCCTGGTGGCTCCTGCTCTCCCCATCTATTCTCACCTGGTCTGTCTTCTAATACAGACAAGTTGGCGAGCAGGAACAGCCACTCAGATGCTGGTGCCCTGTGACCTCTTTTATCTGTGGCTCCTCAAAAGCCTTGGTTTTCCTGTTCATTCAGAATGGAAAGTATGGCATCCTTCAGCTGCTTACAACCAAAAGCCACCTACTTTTAACAGCACTTCCTCTGCTTTTTTCTATCTTTTTTTTTTCCCCCATGAAGGGGGACCATGTAATTTATTATCCAAATCAGATTTTAAAAGGTCCTTTTTGCAGGGCTGGGATCAAGTCCAGGCTCTCCCACACGTTCAGCATTCTACCACTGAGCTACACTCCTCCATTCCCAGAGCTGTTATTAATGATCTGGGCCAACAAACGAAGCTAAGACTTTCTCAGCCAGCGAGGGTTATCTTAACATGGACTGGCTCCCCCAAACTCATTTGTTTCTGGCCTTTCTATTCTTCTCCCCCATGCCACCATAACCACACTGTATTATAACATATTCTGATGTCTAGAAAGTGATGGCAAGTCTTCCTTCCTCGCTCAACTTTATCAGCATATACTAGCTGTTTCTGTCATTCTGTAAGGGTATATATATATATGTAAGCCCCTTATGTTATGGTTATTTTATCTTTCTAATATGATTAAAAAAAATCTTTGCGCTGTTTGAAGGAGCTTTGGGATCTGGTCAATGGCGTCTAGTCCCATTGTCTTCCAATCTCAGCTCTGCCCTGACACCCTGCTGCAAACATAACGGCGATTCCAGTCTCCTCCTGATCACATCAGAGTTTTAAAATACCTTCTCTCTCACTCTTACCCTTTTGCTTACAGAAACAAACAAGCCAGCCATCTCAGGAAAGCACTTTCTTTCCCACGCATCGCCACCCTGCTCCCTCATTTCTGTGTTGACAGAGACGCATTCCTTCTCCCTTATGTCTGCTTTGTTTCCGACACCAACCCTTGTCCCTTTTCCCCAGTCTAGATTCAATGTTTGCTGCAGCCAACTCCTTCCTGTGAAACGTTTACACGCTTCCGCTGTCTCCCTTTTCAAAGCAAAAAGACTTCCTTAGCCCTCCACAGCCCAGACACCATTTCACCTTTCTTCTTCCCATCACAATCAAATCACTCAAACAACTAGGCTGAACTCGCTGTCTTCCCTTCCTACTCTTAAATGCAGTCCAGAGTATTTTCAGTTCATTCAACCCAAGAGCCTCTAACCATGCTTTCTGTGATGTTTAACTCAGCAGATCCTTTGTCCTGGCTCTTACCTACACTCCCCAGCCGTGCTGTGTGTCTTATCTCCATCTTGCTCTCTCTCCTACGCCTATCCCGACTTTGCCCATCTATTCTATCTCTCCTTCTGCTATCTACTCACCTTCCGCTTCTGGCCTTCAATTGCTCAAGGCTCAGTCTTAAACCTCTCATCTGCTCTCATTCTGTCTCTGCAAGTGTTCTCCTGCAGCTTTAGTTATTACCTTTGTGGAAGGGTTCATGAGTTGACATTTTCAGTCTTAGTGGCCTCACTGAGCTCTATGTTCAGCCTTCTATCTTTTAGTTCCATTTTCTTTGGGATTTATTTTACTTCCCCCTCCCCCCCAAAAAAAAAACCCAGCTCAAAGCCACCTTGTTAATAAGTGATCTAATCACTTTCCCTCGGATCTGGTCCTACTCCAATTATACAACTCAGAAACAACAGGTGCCGTCCTTGGCTCTGCCATTGGTTTCACCCCCCATATCCACGTGCTATTTTATCCCAAGCTAGTGGATAGCGCTGTATTTTTATCATTGCATTCACTATTGCTCAGCCTAGCCTGAACTAATACATACCCATTCTCTCGCCTTGCTCTGATTTTTCCATACTGAAAGCCAGAGGGACCTTATAAAAGCACACAAAAAGTTTTAGGGTCTTCCTCTTAAAATCAATGGCACAGCTTTGACGGACTTTCTTCCTGCTCTCCTAGCCCAGATCCCCGCTATGCTTCGTCTCTGTCCTGCTTTTCTGTTCTTGGCTTCTCTGCTTGAGTTGCTTTTTCCTGCCAAAGCCCGGTCAATTCCTACTTCCTGGGCCTTTTTAAAAATCCACATTTCCTCAGCACTTAGCATGGTGCCTGGCACATAACAGACATGTCCTTAAGAACACTGTGTGCAGCCAGCCTCCAGATCAGTGGGGAATGGGTTCAGGCAATGTGTAAAACTGTACAGTATCTACATATAATGTATGCATATCATGCCTGTAATACCTTTATAATGGAAATCATTATTATAGCCTATTGTTTAGAAAATAGTAACAACTCTGTATATGTTTTTAAAATTTATTTAAAAAATAAAATATTTTTGACCCTTAATTAGCACAGACACAGAGAACCACCTGGACTTGTCTCCTTTTTGGTTTCGAGGTTGCTATGTCTATGTCTTGGCTGCAGCCTCTGCCTGACTTCGTTTCATCACAATTCTCTGGACTTTGGCCTTACAGTTTTGTTTTCTTAGATACTCTTCATGATCTTGACATTCGTAATAGTAATAGCTAGTATTTTGCAGTGTTTCCTTCTGGTAAGAGACATTATGTGCATCATTTCCATTCCTTTCAGACACTGAAAAAGAAACATTATTGTTAATATAGAATGTAGATAGTTAAGTCACCTATTCCAAGCCCCAGAACGGCAGAGCTTGGGTTTGAGTGCAAGCCTCCTAGACTAGAATATCTATTCCTTTCTCCTTACAGCAGCCCCCTATGGTGTCATCCCTCATATGCTAGACAAGAAGTTTCTTTCTAGTCTAGCTTTTTCCTATGAAATCACTTACATGGGAGGAGCCCCAAATAACAGACACCCCTCCCAAAACATCCAAGTATTTAATTCACATAAATAGCACATTTGCTTTGTATTTTCCTAAAGGGTACTCAGAGCCCAATGCAGTGTTGTGGATTTCTAAACAATTTGAGTTTCTTAGACTTGCACAAATGAAATTCTCTTTGCTCATTGTTACAGTGAACTCTGAAGGTCCTTTGAACTCTGTCTTTAAAGTCCTTGGGAGGGTTCTGGGGAAGTCAAAAGCATCAAATAATTAATAAAAATCTACTGTACACCAGGTATTTAACACGGTCATATCATTGTATCCTTGACAGGAAGTTCAGCGAGATCTGGTCTGGATTCTTATCCAAAGCTATCTAAACCCAAGGCTTAGTTTGGTCCAACTGAACACAGACTCTAGCTGGGGAGAAGACCAAGGTCTCTGGCTCAGAACTGGAACAACAAAGAATGTTTTCCAAGCTATGGAAGCCACCTCAGGTAAATATGGCTGTTTATCCTCCATCTCAGTGGCCAGATGGTAATTAAGCATTGAACAGAAGGGGCTGTTTCCTTGGATTCAGAGAACGATCCCAATAGCACTTCACTCCTCAGAAAATACCAGCTTCTTCCAAAACAGTCTTGGATCCTAAGAACCCTTTCTTCTCTACCTAACCCTAACTGACATCACACTTCAGCACTGTGTGTGCTGGACCTGGGGATTTTCTCATGTTTAGTCACCATTTAAATAACTGGCACTCATTTCAGTCTACATTTCTTTATTCAATGCCAAAGATGAGAACATAAACACGCTATATTATGAGCAGTTGAATACAATGATTTTGTAAAAATTTATTTTCATCTTATGTTAATTGGTGTTTTGCCTGCATATGTGTCTGTGTGAGGGTGTCAGCTCCTCTGGAACTGGAGTTACAGATAAGTGTGAGCTGCCATGTGGGTGCTGGGAATTGAACCCAGGTCCTCTGGAAGAGCAACCAATGCTTTTATTCACTAGCCCTCTCTCCAGCTCTTATTCACTGAGCTCTCTCTTTCCAGATGATGGTTATTTTTAGTTCCTTTTATATGTTTTATAGTTTCTAAATCTTCTATAATAATAATGTATTAAGCTAAGTGAAGTTTTTTTAAAAGCTATCACTAAAACATTCTAAGGCTTACATTTCTTTTTTATATACAGGTCAAATAAAATCTTTTCATATTATTTATATGTTTAAAGTCATTCTAAGAAAGGTTTGCTGGTAATGTGGTTGCTTGGCTAGCTCTCTACCAGAGACACAGAAATCTCACTCTGTGACCAATCTCCAACCAACCCTGTGTGTGTACTTTCAGAACCTTTGTAAATCTATTGTCGAAGCAACTGACTGAGTATCTATCCTGAATAGGCTCTTTCAAGTACTGAGAGCACTCTATCTTTTTCTTTTCAATGATAGTTATTGAACTTGGGTATTGAGTCTCCATGTCACATTTTCATCTCAGGATATTCACAGCATGACCTTCCAGGCTTCCAAGACTTTCTACTGGCCACAGTCCTAGTCTCGATCACACACCATGTCCTTCTGAAACGTCAAACATGGCCCTCTTATATCCTCAGGGTGTCTCTCTCTCCCTAATCCTATTTTTTCTTCTTTCCAGACTCAAATACATAATGCTTGTTTCCTGAGCCTAACCCTGGTCCCATTCCTCACTCTGATCTGGATTCTTTGCCTTGACTTCCCACACTACATCCCTAATCCAGTAAACACAGTCTTGACAAGTGCTTCCTGCAAGAGTCCAGATGAAGTCCCAAGTGTTCACACAGATGCATAGGCCATGGGACAGCATGCTTAGGTGACTGCCATTCAAATGACCCTCTTGACGACACAATGAATAGTTGCATCAGGGAAACAGAGCCCCCAAGATATAGAGATTGGGGAGAGTGGTCACTCCCATGGGATAACTGGGGAGGCATCTGATAACTGAGCAGGAACATGGACTTGGCTATAGATGGCAAGAAGTTTAGAAAAGCTGACTCTGTGACCAAGAATGGCTTCTTCTGCAGGGAGCATGATGTGGGATTAAGAGAACAGTGCTTGGGCATCATGATGATGGGTGCCTGCCGGGGACAGTGGTAAAATAATCCCCAAATGCTGATGGTGGCTGCTTAAGCTGAGGGTCCTTAAGTCTTTATTGGTCTGAGTTGTGGGTGAACTGAGCATTAGGTACAAGGACAAGACATTAGAATTTTTAAATGTGAATTGCTGAGTCTGGCAGAAGACAGAGAAGACAGGAAAAAGACATTACTTGTGATCGTATCATCCACAACAGTTATTATGTTTTGTGTACATCTTTTCAGAACACACACACCATACATTCATACACACACACACATGCATTCCTAGAATGCAGAATTAAACTGTTCTTCCCATCTTATAACTTGCCTTTTATTTATCTTATAATACATTCTTTCAATCTATAATATGTCATCATAACCATCTTTATTTTTTTATTCAATATATAATATTGATAAAATAGTGCATGGGTGAAACATAATACACTTTATTCATTTAACTAACAAATGTCAAAATGTTTAGTATATGTTGTTCATAAGTTGAGACTACTATGATCATCCTTAATGGCTACACTTTATATCTGTAGTTTTTTTTGCAGGTGAAATTAATGTAGGTTATTGTTGTTGAGTCTGCCTATGACTAAATCTGATAGAATCCAACTAAAATAATCACATCCATCTAATTATCTATTTCTAGTTTATCACAGGAGCCTAAGGTATATTTTTGTTTTATGTTATCTGTATGAATGTTTTGCCTGCATGTACATCTGTGCACTGGACACATGAAATTCCTGCAGACGTCAGAAGATCTCCTGGTTGTCAAGCACCACACAAGTGCTGGGAATGGAACCCCAGTCCTCTGTAAGAACAGCCAGTGCTCTTAACTGCCCAGCATGATCCAGCCCTCAGTACCAGAGATTTGTTGTTGTTTGTTTTGTTGTTTTTTTGTTTGAAAATCATGGAAGGAAGGACAGAAACTTCTGTCTTTTATGAAGGAGCTTCAGAGTAGATTTCTTAAAACTAAAGACTGTGCTTATGTTGCTCCAAGAAGTAAGATCTTGATGGGAAAGTTTACAGAGACATAAAAGTAAAGGAGACATAACCACCACTGTTTTAAGTTCGGTTTGTTTCTTTGTAGCCTTTTCTCCATCTGTACTTGGAAATTTGTAACAAGCTGTGTTTGTTTTGCGTGTGTGCTAGGAACACCAACACTGTGACAAGCTCTTCCAAACCCCTCAGAAACACAGTCTGAAGGTTTGTGCTGGCGGCTTCGGATAGACAACCCTCTTTTTTCCCCCTTGAGACAAGGTCTCTGCTTGTAGTCTAATAGGCAGCTCTCAAATCTACTATGTAGCTCACACTAACCTCAAACTCAGATCCTTGTGCCTCACCTCCTGAATACATGCATAAGTGTGCACCGCCACATGTGTTGTAACTGGGTCCCTCTGCTGGGCTGTAAAGATTCAGGACTCCGTCTCCTCGACAAGGTCACCAGAATTCTCCCATTTTCACCATAACCTCTTCAAATAGAATGTCTTTGCTTTGTTCATTGTTTCTATTATTCCTGCTTTATTTTATCATCACTGGAGGGGTTGTCTTGCTTCTACACCCAAGAAGCACTCAGGAATCTGGTAGGAGCTAATTTAGCCACAGGCATTGTCTGTGACCCCTCTGGAACACCTGCCTGGGCACACGGCCTCTGAATCTACCAAGGGCCCATTCCCAGAGCCACCAGATCATGTTCCCATTAAAGACAGATTAAACCAGTCCTCTATGCTGTTTGGGTTGCTGTACACAGGAGAGCCAATGCTGCAGACCAGACTGGGGAGCAGGGCTGGACCAAGACGTGGGTGCACTGGGCAGACGTGTAACTTGGCCTCATTTCAGAGTGATGTTCTCTAAATATTTGCCCAACATTCACTTGGAGAAAGAGACTGAGTGCTGCGTGGGAGAAGGAATCTGGAAAGATTGTAGGCTCAGCAATACTTCTTATGCCCCCAAGCATAAGCCTGGCTTTGACCCATGCACTACATCTCAGAGGCCTGGAGGCAGTGCCTGCACCAGTTCTTGGCGCTGGAGAGCTCTGCAGGGGTGGAAGGAAGGTGGAGGGCTGTTGCTTCTGCCAGCAGACAGAGGTGTAGGTGTAGGATCCGACAGGGCCCTGCAGCCCTGTTCACTGCCAGCATTAACTTTTCTGGACTGAGTGAGTGGCTTTTCTGTAGAATGGGTGGTAATAACAGTATCCCCTTCTGTAGGCTGGAAGGGTTTTAATAAATCAATCAACAAAGTCGCTAAGAGGTCCCTGGCACAAATCCATCACTGTGTGTGTTAGAATCACCATGTATTATTATCATAAATACTATCATTATCATTCTCCTGTCATGTTAGCTGTCAACAATTCTGGGAAAAAGCATTTCCCCATCTCAGTACATTTCCAGCCATGTTCTGCTCCTTGCAGCCTGGTAACTAAGGCACCACTCATGCTGGTCACCCCTAAATCCAGTGCAGCTGGGGAGCCTTGGACCTGGGGCAGGTGTGTACATGCATGTAGGGATGGATATAGTGGTCACCTCTTGATATTTCTTTTCCTTTTATTTTTATTTATTTATATTTAACCTTGTGTGTATGAGTGGTTTGTGTGTGTGTGTGTGTGTGTGTGTGTGTGTGTGTGTGTTGCCCATAGAGGCCAGACAAAGGTTTTGGATGATCTATAGATAGTTGTGAGCAGCCGCATGGGTGGTGAATAGAACCCAGGTCCTCTGGAAGAGCAACCAGTGCTCTTAACCACTGATGAATCTTTCCAGCCCCTTCCAGATCACTCCATGCATGAGGACTGGAAGATGCTGAGTAGAGCAGAGATGAAGTTAATTACCAGGGGTGGGAAATCCTCAAGATGATAATAAAAGATCACCCTCAAGAAAACTCTGGAATAGAAAGCAGAATTCTACATTAACCTAGTGAAATATGCCTCTTGGCATGCTTAGAGAAAGCTTGGAGTGGTAGGATTCTGGAGTTGGAGATGTGCATGCCAGGATTAGGTGTTTGTTTTGTTAACTGAATGACCTTGACAGAGGCTTGTGATCCTCTGCCTTCTCCAGCAAATCCTACTGTGAATGCTACAACCCACCTCTCTATACCTTGCTGTCTTGATCTGGCTATGTCTGTCTGCCTGTGTGTCTGGAGTACAGAGTTACTTCCCATGACTAAGCTCTGTCAGCACCCATAGTGCCTGAAGCTTGGCAAGGGGTTGATATTCATGTTCTGGAAAGATTTTTCACTCGCTGAGTATAAGAGCCAAGGAATCCTAGTGGTAGAATCTTGTATTTAGTAGGACATGCTTCACATGGCTCTCGACACTTCATATTTATTTCACATAATTATCTCCATGACCATGTGAAGTGGAAATAGTTTCCCTTTATAGATTCAGAAGTTGGGACTAGCAACTGGGGAGCCTGGGCTCACACCACACAGGACAAGATAGCTGGACCCACCTCACTCACTTGTGTGTGGGGCATTAGTTTCAACTCAGAGCTATACAAAATTACTCTGATAAATAGGTTTAAACAAACAGAACCATATAAACAGGACATTTTATACTTGGTGGCCTAATGCCTAGGAAATAAATCAGCCTTTTAAGTTTTCTATCACAGTGCAGTCAAAATGTTTAATAATTATTGCCAGAGAACTGTATAATGCAATACTAAAAAGTGACTAGTTGAGAAGGCCATCAAAGCAGATGAGGTATCTTCCTGCTCTTGAATATTTTACATAATTATTTCACTCAGATTTATGATCAACTCAGCACAAAGTGTGTATCTTCATCTTGCTCGGCCTGAGTGACTCAGACATCCTTGTGTATCCAATGAACATTTCTAAGGGTGGTCAAATGAATATCTCTTGTGCATGAGTAGGGTTTACAGAGGTCAGCCTTTCTAGAAAATATTAGGAGTGAAAAATGGACCTTTCTGAAGTCCTTCTGTCACTGGGGCTTATATGCATCAACTCCATCTATTCCTTTAAAAGTCTGGAGCTACCCTATGAGGGACCGGCATCTCCCCATCTCACGAGAGAAAATGGTCAGATTCTCCAAACTCATAGTGAACTCCCAGGAAGAAGTCTGGCTTCAAATCAATGACCTTGCTACCAACCCCCACCCCCTAGCACCACAAAGCCCCTGGGCAAGTAGACAGGATCTGGAATTCTGCAGAGAGGCACTCATGAGGGCATGCACAGAGGAAAATGATCCCAATCAGATTGTATTTGCATCTGTGCCCCCTTAAAGCCTTTGGGTTGTCCACATTTCCCTCCCCCACCCCATTCCATGATTTCTCTTTTAATAATGTCAACACCTCCAGACAGATAGGGACTAGATCTGCTTCCTGAAGGGACAGTTTCCCATGGACCCAGCCTCTCAGATCCACCCCATCAGCTGAGGCTGCAGACTTTATCTCAGAACACAGCTTATCTTGCCTCTCCCAAGAGGCCCAGAGTGGGAGTTGGCAGATTCAGCTCCCAGGCGAGTGTGGGCAGATGGCTGCCTGGTTGAGAAGACTCCTGGTGTTTCTGGTCTCACTCACATGTCAAGAGTGGGAAAGGAAGATAGCTCCTGGGGTGACTTCACAGACAGGAAAAGTAATCGTTTCATTTGTTTTTATGGTTTTTACAATCCATTCATTCAGAAGATCACAAATAGAAGGGGTGACTCCCTCTTGTTTGCCCAGCAGAAGACGGTATCATTTCCAGCACACTTGCTGCTGATCTCCTTCCCCACCCTCCCATCTCCACTCCAAACCCTGACACTTGCTTATCCCTGCCTAAGTCAGCAGAAATGGGCACGGGGTCAGAAGTGTTCTGAACCACCCCCTCCTCCCAGCCTTTGCATTGAGAAGGAGTTGAGCTTCCACGGAGGGCTGTCTCATAATGTCTTTATTCTCGAGGACATAAAAGCATGTTAGATTTCTCTCTGCTTTTGGAGTGGAAAGGGCAGACATCACACATAGATGCATATCTTACTCAATATGGTCTCCATCACAGAACTTCTCCGCTCCCTGGAGCAATGCCAAATTTTGATCTAATTCTGTCTCAGCACTAAGAATTGCTCTTGAATCAATGGGTTTATAGGAGTAATCAGTGGGTATTGGTCAAACACACCCAGTGTGGTTATCGGCCAGTGGGCACTGGTAATTTAGAAAACTGGTTAAAGCATTATAAGAGAAGGCATTTTGGTTGTGTGCCCCCCGAGGGCAGCGGGCTTGGAGGGAAAAACACAGATTCCATCATGCAGAGTTTCCAACAGATCTGTGTAAAGCAAATGAGCAGTAGCTGTGGGTGAGAAGTCGGGGGTCACTCCTGCCTTGTTAGGAGCTGTGGATATGAGGTGGATAACTGGAGAGAGCCTTTCAGATGATTATTAGAAGCTGGACAAGCAACAGTCCTGTCATGGGGAGGGTGCACAGTGAAGTTCTGCAAGGAAAACAACGAGGCTGGGAGAGCCAGGGAGAGGAGACAGATAGTGGACGGTGGTCTGAGTGCCGAGCATCCAAAGACGGTGGTCACTGTTCATATCTGTAACTCATTCAGCCTTTGGGGGCCCTTCTAAGGGTCTGGTTCTCAGGCACCACGTCTCTTCTTAGTACATGGTTAGGGTTAGGGTTAGGGGGTTTCTCACCCCCTCATTCTTTCCGTCAATCCCGAGAGCCCCAGCTTCTGGCCTGATGCCCTTTCGGCTACTCTCACTGCTCTTAATCTTCACCTCTCTAAGGTTTTAAACCAGCACATGAGAACTGGAGAAAGTTCTCAAGAAGTGGAGAAAAGGTGTCACTGGCCACACCCCAGACCTACTCTCAGAGGCTCCAGGCACACAGGTCCAAGGACCAGAGCTTTACGGGAAAGGTATGAGGTGATTTTGAAGAATATTTGGTATAATAACATCTTGAATCCAGTCCATTTTATCTGAAGACAGATGCCAGGCCAACCTTGCTTACCACTGGCTCACCAGCATTTAGCACCGGGCCTCTCTCATAGTCTCTGTTTTACCTATGTTAGTGGGACAAAATACACGAACTCACCCAAATCAAAAGTATATGAGCACCCTTTGTGTAGAGTAAGTCAGCCCATGGAGGCCACTGTGTGCCCTTATTGGCCAAATGACTTTATTAGGAGGAATTAGCACAGGGGGCAGGGGTCCTGTCTATCTTGTTCCAGTGTCCCCAGTGCCCAGAAGTTGATCTAACACTGAACAGGAGCTCTGGTCAGGCTGACTGACTGCACCCAGTCTTTCTTCCTTTGAAAATCAACTGCTTCACACTGAGAGCTTCTTCCAGCAGGCCCACTGCAAGGGATTATCTGAATCACAGTTCTGCTCTCAACTTGGTTTCCTAAGATGAAGTAACACACCCTCCAAAAAAGTCCTTGCTGTCTTAGCCAGAGCAGACTGCATGACACACCTGACACACTAATACCAGTGTGTGTGTGTGTGTGTGTGTGTGTGTGTGTGTGTGTGTATGTGTGTGTGTGTGTGAGTGAGAGAGAGAGAGACAGAGAGAGAGAAGAGGCCAAAAAAAAAAAAAAAAAAACCAAAAAAAAAAAAAAACACCCTTTATATCTTTAGATGTCTTTGGATGTCATTTCTCATGCACCATACACTTTTTGGTTTTTAACTTTTTTTCTGAGGCAGCTGGAAGCTGAGCCCCAGGTCTGTCTAGCACCACCTTCTCAGTGCTGGAAGTATACATCTGTGCCACAGCTCTGCTTTTCTTTTAAACATGAGCTTTAGAGATCCAAACGAGATCCCTGTGTTCACAGTCGAGCACTCTGCTGGCTGAGGTATCTCCCCAGCCTCCCGTATTGTCAGTCTGAAGCACAAAAACTCAGTTTTTAATCCAGGACCTTCCACACACAGCAATGCTCCCAGTTTTGTCAGGACACCCCTGATTGGTTCCTTCTAGTCTCTTCCTGCCTCATTTCTTGTCTCTCTCTCTCTCTACATTTCCCCTTCTTGGCGGGCGCCCCTACTAGGCAGCCTGTGGGCTGGGAGCTGACCTCCATCTCTGTGAGTCTTTCTCCTAAGAACAAATCCACAGGTGAAGAAATGTACTTGTTTGCACGCCACCTCCCTAAACTCAGTTCTGATGGGGTATCGCTTTGTTGATGGAATTGCACAAGGGAGGGGCAGGATCTTGTGTTCATTAACTGTCCACTGCATTCCTGGAACTTCATTCACATGACCTTGGTTAAGCCTTGTCACCTTTCAGGTTTGTCCTCATAGTTTTTCTCACCCATGGGACACTTAAATCCTCCCACAAAGCAATGTAGCAACCTTTGAAGCTGTCGCCTACATCCGTACACAAACTCTGCAATTTCATCTTCCCTGAGAACCCAGTGTGCATGTTTAAATTAATAGAACAAAGCATGTCATTTCCCCAGGTAGACTTCAGAGGTTTTCCATGACACATACTATGCAATCTTTGCCATATTGGCTTGGAGCTCTCTGCCTGCTCTGGTCCTGACCACATTCTCAGGATTCACCCCCATTGCTGTTTGCTTTTCTCACCAAGCCCAGTCCCCTAAACATGTAGAGCTCATTCTATCCCAGAGCCTAAGGTCCCTCTAGACTGTCTCCATTCTGTAGGATCCACCTACAAGCTAGATGGATGAGGGAGGAAAGAAATGAGGAGTGAATTAGAGACACTTGAGGTTGAGGCGGCATGCACCTGCTTTCAGCCTATCTAACATGCATTTATTTATCTAAAGATGCACAGTTTAGTGCATCTCGTCTAT
Source organism: Sigmodon hispidus (assembly GCA_004025045.1). Lineage (NCBI taxonomy): Eukaryota > Metazoa > Chordata > Mammalia > Rodentia > Cricetidae > Sigmodon > Sigmodon hispidus. Next base: position 253,125 of record PVIH01001039.1, read on the forward strand.
CCTTTTCTCAGGGTGCAGGTGCATGGAACAACTCCAGGCAACTTTGGTTAAAGTGGCACTTTATAGAGGACCACATACACTGCTTTCCCTTTCCTAGTCAGTCATTTATAAGTTGGACTTTTAGATGGCCATCAAATAGATGCATCAGAGGACCAGGAGCCTGTTAAACTGTGTATTGGCCTTTTAATATAATTTTGTTTAATCAGCATACTAATCCCCTTAGTGGGTGAAGGAGGGCAGGTTCTCTTGTAGCTCAGTCCGGCCCTTAACTCACTCACTATATATCTGAGGATGACTTTGAACTCTTGATTCTCCAGTTGATGTCTTCCTAGCGCAGGCTGGATGGACAGGCACAGGCCACCATACCTGGGTTTGATTCCCATTTACATAGGGCAAACCCAGTTAAGCAAGGGATGTCCTGAAGAACTTGATCACGAGAATAAACAAGACACACTGGTAAGCAATGATTTGGATGCGGAAGAAAAGCCTGATTTCCCCAGGAACACCCATCCTCTGCTTACTGGTGCTAATTGTAATATCCCAGCAACAAGTTGCTTTTAAACATTCATTAAGTGGAATCCCCTGTGGACCTGTGCTTGGGAGCTCAGCTGGCTGGCATTCCGAATTCTTAATGTGCTTGAAAATAATCAAATGTAATTTCCCCTTTCCAAAAGCATTCTCTAGTGTAGACCAGTAACCAATGCACAAGAAAGAATCCTTTGCTCAGTTAGGATGTGCCTGCCTTTGCCTTCTGTTCTTCCAACCATAAGGTCAAGCCAGCACATTATCACCTGCTGAGTCTCCCCCCCCACTCCTTCACCCCCCCACCCCATCTGTCTTTCATTCTTTCCAAGAGAACAATCCTGTTTTAAGTAATAGAAACCACAGTCAATGCCTTGTCTAAGCTTTGGGGACAATGGGAGGTGTGGGTGAATTAGTTATGGTCCTCATCCCTTTCTTCTTTTCAAAGAAAAGGTGATGGTAGGTCAGTGAACTTTATATATGCAATTGTACTTACAGGGACCCAGTTTCTTAGAGAATCAATGACTGTCCTCTCAAAACAACTTTATTATACCAGAAACACCCAGCATCTTTGAGAGCAGAGACAGCATTAGAGCATGAGTTAGCTGGTACAGATATGGATGGTATATCCCAAGCCCAGTGGCAAGTCAAGATCTCTTGACCTTTCTGGGCCTTAGTTTTGTGAATTTAAGTTCCTAGAAAAATAAGCCACACAGATTCTATAAGGTTGTTTGGCTGATTAAAACTTTGTGGTTGTACATTGTTAGAATGTTGCAAATTCAGAGCCAAAATATTCACAGGCTACCCACCCACTAATAGTCATTGATTATCCACCTGTGTGCCAAGTAAAACCTTTTGGAATATATGAACTTTAGACCATTAGCTTCCACCAGCCCCAAAGCTTCAGATTGTATCTAAAGCCTGCAGCCAAGCTTTGCCAGTGATGCTCCACGGAACTGAGTTAAAGGAGATGATAAACAAACCTGATGTGGTAGTTCAAATGAGAACAGCTACCATAGGCTTATATGTTTGAATTCTTGGTCTCTAGTTAATAGAACTGTTTGGGAAGGATTAGGAGGTGTGGCCTTGTTAGAGGTAGTGCGTCACTTGGGGTGGGCTTAGAGATTTCAAAAGCCTATTGCAATTCTCAGGTCTCTTTCTCTCTGCCTTGCTGTTGTGGATCAAGACGTGACCTCTCACCTGTTCCTTTGCTTCACCATCATGGACTGTAATCCTCCAAAAACTATAAGCTAAATTAAACACTTTCATAAGTTGCCTTGGTCATGGTATTTTATCATAGCAATACAAAAGTAACAAAAACATAAAACTTGAATCCATCAAGGTATTTAGAAAGTATCATTATTTTGATAACTTCCTTTTGTTCTGTGACCGTATAAACTTCATGATGTCATTTTCATACTGGCTCTTCTCATTCAGGGCAGTTCTGAAGCTCCATGATGATCACAATAGTCCTTTTACAGGCAAGGAAACTGAGTCTCAGAAAGTTTCCTAGAGCTGAGATAACAGCTGATAAATGGCTAGTCAGAACTCAAACAATGACTATAGGAGCTGAGCGCTTATCTACTACTGTGCCTGGCATTCCATGGGCAAAGCTGTGGTTTGTTTTAATTAATCTTGGATGACAAACTCTTAGATGAATGCCCTCCTCATTTTTTGCTGTAGTAAACAAGGCTGCAATCAACAGCCTTGTATCTACAGCAGCCTCCACTTGTCCAAATCTGCAGATTGGATTAATTCCTGGTTGTGAAATTTCAGAATTAAAGCATATGAGCATTTAAAATTTTGACACACAGTGCCAAAATAAAAGAATTTCTGGGTTAATTTATAGTCCTTCCAAGTGCATGGAACAGGGGTCAGTGCTCCCTTCTTAGCTCTGGGCCTCACTGAATTGGCTCTAGCTATGGTCACTCCTGACTGCCAAATTCAACAGCTTTTTACAGCCTCACCCTGCCCAAAGCTCTGGCACTCGGATTCCTGGAGACATGCTTTCCCAGCATCTCTTCCCAGGGTTCCTTTTGGGACTCCTTTGTGTCCACTTTTGCTGTTTCCTTGGCATCTGAATCTTTTTTCATGGCCCTTTCTCTTATGTAAACTGCAATGCCACAGGGTGCTGGGTTTCATTTCATTCTCTTCTTGCTCTAATCACCCCCTCCTCCAATTTGCCAGCTTTCTTAGTTTCTGGTCTAATGAACTTTCCCTCCTTTGGTCTCAATAAAAAGGTCATTGACAGCAGATGACAGGCCAACATTGGTACCCTTAGCACAAGGAATCTCTCTCAAGGGGATGTTTACTCAGGTTGAGTCCTGGAGACAACAGAAAGAAAATTTAGGACAAGTCAGAATTGAACAAAGTTAGTTTATAAGGTGAGCCAGAGATGATGTATGTGCTCTAAATGTAAGCAGGGCATTAAAAGAGAAAGAGCGAGACCCTTTAATACACCTAAGACATGAGCATGGATGTCTTACAGAGAGAACTGTCCCTTAAATGTCTTATAATAGTGCTACATATGACTCTATGGCTTTTAAAGGCATATTGCTTGAAGGATATACTTAGGAACCAAATTCAAAGATTAAGCAAATTCTACAAATTAAGTAAAAATATATAAGCTGCTCTACTCATTTCTCCTAAAGAATTTCCTTTTTATAAGTGAAACTGTAAGTGGTTTTTAGAGGGTGCATTGTTTAGCCTTAAAGATGAGAGACAACAGCAGATGTGGTTAAACTCAAGGGTTATACATTGAGGCCATAAGTAAGCACAGTTCCTTTGTTTCTGGTTTGGATTTATGTTTTGTGAGTTTCATGCGTGAAAGATGAATCTGCATCTTTTGTACCTCTCCCTCCCTCTCCAATTCTTCCCCTATCTCCACCTCCTCTTGAACTCACAATCTCTCCCTTTTAATCATTGCTGTTACCGTCACACCTTACTGAGTTTAATCAGTGGTCCCTGTATGTACATGTCTAGGATGCCCACTTAGGATTGGGGTTTAGTGTCTGAAGAAAATCGGTTCTCTTTCTCCCAACAGCCATGGACTCTTTTTTTTTTTTTTAAATTATGAATAAAGTCACATTTGCTATCCGTGTATGTCCTTATTCAAGGTCCCTTTCCCCTCCCACCCCCTCAGGTCACTCTCTCTTCTCTACATCTCCCCATCTCCACCCCAGCATGGGCAGGAAGTCCCAAGATCCCAATGTCCCATTGTCCTAATATTGCTCAGTTCAGTTTCCTGGCAGATCCACTTTTCTTCCCTCAACCTCGGGACTGAGTCAGGTGTGCCTCTAGGGGGAGTGGGATTCAAGCCATTGACTCTTCATCAAAGGGTGGAGCTTTGAATTCCCAGCCATCCTTGCTGGCATGTAGCCTGGTGTGGGCTTTGCAGATCATATGCAAGTAGCCGTATTATTGAGCGTTCATGGGTACAACATCCTTGTCCTGTCCAGAAGAAACTGTCTCACAGCAGTCATCTTGGTACTACTTGTTTTTAACACCTATGCTGGAGATGTCTTTAGGAAAAGGAGATTGTCTCTGCAGGCAATGTTTAATGCTGAAGCTAGAACTGCCAGCCAATGGGATTTGCTCTAGGTTTTGGAATGAAGAGCCCCTACCCATCGCATGGTCTCTTAGTTTTCCTTGTCTTTTTTTCATGCTTCAGAAGGACCTTAATTTTATTTAGGGTTTAAAATGTCTAGTGAAGTTGAACTAGACCCAAAGACTGTTGACCATCCTGTTCTCTTAGCTGAACACTTCTGGACACTGAGATATAAAAGTAGATTAGATAAGGGGTGCTCTGGGATTTTCATGTTTCACAAAAAGGTCGTGTGAGAGAGCATTGCTTCTTATTTCTGTTTTCCTATTTGGAACACTGTGGTGAGGGTGAGACGTGAGTAGCTAAGGCAAACACAATATAAAACCAGAGAGGAAGGCACAGTCACAGATTCAGAACCCTTCAATCACAGGACTTCAGAAAGAGCACCAAAGCCATTGGTCACTAAGGTCGCTAGCCAAAATCTTGATTAAATATTATTTTCTGTAATTCAATATGGTATCATAGAGGTCTCATTCTGATGCTCCACCTTCTGAGCCTCATAATAATTGATACTGACTATGAATAGGTTATTATACCTACTAGAAGATGTTCTAAGCACACACATGCTCACACACACACACACACACAAATGTAAATTGGACTGGAGCCATAGCTGAGTTGGTAAAGTGTAATGTCTTTCAAGCTTAAGCTTGTAGTAAAGCTTATGTCTTTCAAGCATAAGAACCTGAATTCAATTCCCCAGAATCCATTTTATTAATGTATGCAGTGGTGTGTGATTGTAATTCCAGTGTTGGGGGGACAGAGACATTAGATCCCTGGGACTTGCTAGCAAGTTCCAGTTCAATGAGAGCCCTGTGTCAAAAAAGAGGAGAATAAGGTAGGAGTCTGGAGAATGACACCCAAGGTTGTCTTCTGGCCCCTACATCCCTACCCACCTCGCCACAGATACACAAAAGAAATAGATGTAATTTAACATCTCTATCACTGTCGAAAAATGCTATTATTATGATTCATTTCTGCTCGAGACCAGGAATGGCTTTCTACAGAGCTGAGAGGTGGAAATGGTTGTCGGAAAGGTGGCTTACTTTCCAACGGAAGTGCTCTGGCCATCTGTACATTGATCTCCATGCACTATAGCATCTTGCCAACAACCTGCACATTAGCAATAAGTCCTAACTAGTATAACTAGAACCTTACTGCACATAAATGCCCCATCTCAAAAGAACTATAGATTCATTCAGTAGCCCTGACAAAAATCTTTGTAGAACCAAGCAGAGGATAAGTTAATCAATTAGATGAGTAATCAATAAAATATAACAAACAGAGGATTCAATAATAGTGAGCTTCTCATTGCAAATAGTTTCTGACTCACAGATCTGATCAATACATGACAAAGATCTAACAAGAATAAAAACACAGGGCCTCTAAAAATCCTTGATATAATGCATCCATCCTTAGACTGGATATGTTCATCAAGAACCTCAGCTACCCAAATGCATACAACAATTAATTTTTGTAATAGCTGAACTATAAATAGAATTTGGGTGAAGGTCTTCTATTTGTGTAGTCAGATTTGCAAATAATTGTGAGGAAAGAATATCCTCATGAAATATGTCTTAACAGGGGGTTATGTGGCCCTGTCACTTTCTGATTGGGTGACTAGGCAAGTCATTCAGCAGCTGTGGGTGTTGAACGGGACTGTCCTCGGAGCCCAGGTGCCACCATCTTTATTAGGTTAGCCAGTCCCACCTGATAATCATCACTGTGGGCTTGTTGACTGTTGACCTCCTTTTATGGAAGAAGAAGTGGAGAAAGCCCTATGAGCATCCCACACTCCTCCAAACCAGTTGTACATAATTCTGCCTCAACTGCATGTGGTCCCAGGGAGTACCGTGTGTACAGCCAATGAAGGGACAGGGTTCCATCTATGAGGCCAGAGGGAGTCACCATCCATTCTGGATGTAGACCTGATGGAAATCCTCCTGTGCTCATGCCTATAACTCCTCACTTACCCCTCTATAGTAATTCCAATACACTCACTGGCTCCCAGGAGGAGTAAATCTTGATTACTTTTGTGGATCTTGTTTCCATCTCCCCCAGGAAGGAATTTTAGCAAGTTTGTTTGCTTAACACTAAAGACTAAGCCCAGGGCCTTTAATGCTCTGTCTGCTGTAGAACCTAAGCCCCAGGCTTTGCGAATTCCTCCTCAAAATCTGAGTTAGGACCTAGCCCTGCCCCAATTACAAGGCTGTGGTGGGTGAGGCTCGTAAGAGGAGGAATCTATGACTGAGATGTCATTTGCTCTTTAAAAGCATAAGATAGATTTTTTTCATAAGAGCTCAGCCCACCTTGAAGGGAGCCCAAAGAACAAAGAAGATTTACTCACAGGTTGCTAAACAAAAATATTGATAGTTGAGCTAATTGAAAAATCTTTTAGTTAATGCTCAGTTGAGAATCAATGATCTTAATTAAAAAGATAAGACACGGTTCTCACTCAAACATGGCTGGTGGGGCTGCAAATTCATACAGTCACCATGGAAATCAGTGAGGCAGTTCCCCAGGAAGATAGGAATCAATCTACCTCAAGAGCTGGCTTTACCACTTTTGGGCATGTAACCAAAGGACTCTTTGTTATACTACTAAAGTACTTTCCCAATCATGTATTTTGCTTCACTACTCATAATAATAGCCATATATTAGAAACAACCTAGATGTCTCTCAGCAGAAGAATGAATGAAGAAATGTGATACATCTATACAATGAGAATTACTCAGCTGTTTAAAAACATGGCATCATAAAGTTGGCAAACGAATGAAACTAGAAAAAAATTATTCTGAGTGATTCCAGATCCAGAAAAACAAATATGGTGTATATATATATATATATACATATATATATATATGTACATATATATATATGTCGATATTAGCTGTTAAGTTAATGAAAACCAAGCTACAATCCATAGAACCACAGGGGTTAGGTATAGAGTAAGGAACTAGAGGGAACATATAGATCTTGTTAGGAACGAGAAATAGATAATTATGAATGGACAGGGTGGGCTGGCGTGGGAGGGTCAAAGGAAAAAGGGAGAGAGAGTTTGGGAAGGAATATGGGGAGAGACAGCTAAAACTAAGGGGCACTTGAGGTACAGTATAAAAACCTAATACAGTAGAAACTTCCTAAAATATATACACATACAATGCAATCTAAATGAAATTGTCCTAATGGGGAGACAGAGACACAACTGGTCATCTCTTATCACCAAATGAAGTTTCCAACCTCAGGGAGCCCCCATGGGAGTCTCCAAACAATCCAGGATCATCTCAAAACTCTAAGTTGCTCTCCACATACTGACAGCAGACCTCACACAACTCATTGACCGTGGAGATGTAGAGTTGGTGCCTACTCAGAGCCTCCACCTCAATGTTTTTGTCTTTGTTACAGTAAGGTACTCTGCATCTTACCAGAAAGGAGATGTAAACACCAAGCCTGCTACAAACCCCTTATCTGCAATGGTGTCCTGACTGTAAGATATGCTAGTGTAATGGTGGCACAAAGCTTGTGGGAGTGACCGACCAAGAACTGGTTTGACTTAAGGCCCACTCTGTGAGATGGAAGCCAAGCCTGACACTGTTTGGGTGACCAAGAACTAGAGACTGGACATCCCAGGGACCTAGGGGAAAACCAAAATATGCTAGTCTAAGAAGAAGAAAGGAAAACAAACAAAAAGCCTCCCCAGACAACAATAAAATGACTCCTAATGACATTCTGCTGTACTCATAGATGAGTGCCTTGCTCCACCCTCATCAGAGAAGCTTCCTCCTGCGGCAGATGGGAACAAATACAGAGACCCACAGGTACTTATTATGCAAATGGTGAGAGACTGTGGAACACTTAGCCCTAAATGTGATGTCTTCACCAAATCCCTCCCCTCAGAGCTCAAGGAACCCTTCCTTCAGAAGAGGAGGTAGAAAGAGTATAAGAACCAGAGTGGATGGAGGACACCAAGAAAACCAGGTCATCCAAATCAACATGAGCAAAGATTATATGTATGCACTCACAGAGATGGAAGCAGCATCGACATGGCCTGCACAGGTCTACACCAGGTCCTCTGCATATATATTATGGTTCCCAGTTTAATGTTTTTATGGAATTCCCGAGTGTGTGAACAACTGGGTCTCTGATACTTGTGCCTTCTCTTGGGCTCTTTTTCTTCTGTTAGTTTATTCTAGCCAACTTTGATGTAATTGAATAAATAGAGGAATAAATGAATTAATGAATGAAAACTAGCCACCAGGTAAAGGTTAACAGCTGAATAGTCATTTTTACCTGACAGATATATATGCATATATATATATATCCATATATATCAGTTTTCTCCAATGGAGTGACACTGGATGTATCATCTACTTCAGGACAGGTCTCATGTTCAGGAGTAGTTAGCTAACATATAATGAATGCCACAGTTTTTGTGTGTGCTTTTATTTGGTTATAGTTTGGTGGTTATTTAGGAGAGGTATTTTATTTCCTAAGTTTTTCCTGTTATACTGTGTTTTTTTTTTTTTATTTTTGAGAATGAACTTAAAATTGGGTGGATTGGGGAGAGGATCTGGAAGGACTTGGGAATGGAAAGAATATGATCAAAATATATTTAAATTTAAAATTGTTTTAAATGCTAAAACAGAAAAAACAAATTGGTTAGCCAAAAAAATTAAAAACTAAATATATAAATATATATATATATATTAGTTCTCTCTAGTAACTAGAGGGCTAAAGATTTCTTAAAAATAGATTTTCACTAATTGTGGGGACCTCAATGGCTTTAATTTTTTAAAAAAAATGGCTTCTTAATGGCATTGTTTTGGAGAACCTCAACTAGTTAAAACTGGCTATTTGTTCAGTCTGAACATGCAAGATGACTTGTAATATATATATTTTTTTACTAACTATAACCTCTCAGGCTTCCTGACTTCTCTAATTTAAGACTCTGGAACCTCTCTAGAGTGATCATTTTAAAGTTCTATTTTATGAGTATGAATTTTAGATTAATAACTAGGTATGAGTTATCTTAAATTCTTTTTGAACCAGATTGGGTATATATTTTTTTTTATTGATGGGAGTATAAAAATGTATTAGGAAAGTGAAAAACCCACTATGAACTTGCCTTATGCACTCATTGGCAATAAGTGAACAGTGCATACAGCTGACTGGGAGGCGAAGTCAGAGAACACAAGGCTGGGCTATGGTTACTAAGGACCTCGTCCAAGCTGACTGCTGTTCTGATATAAATGTCCACCTCCATGCCCATGTTTCTATTTTCTCACTGATAAGTGGCTCACACAACCAGCCTTATCTGAGGCAATGTTTTCTCCAGTTTACTCCCCTTACAGCTTGTACAAGTGAAAATGCATGGACTGCATAATCCTTGTGCATGAACTTTTGGTGTTTGGGTGAGATGGCTTGGATAAATGAGACAGGGTGTGAGTGAGCATGCTTAGTGTTAGTAGCATTCCCATAGAGATGAGATCCTGGAATGATACCCACCAAGGAAAGACATTCCTGAGGCATGACCAGCAATGTCCAGATACAGGACACAGCTACTAGAGCCTCCATCCTTTGGCTTCCTTTCTCTTCCTTCTAGGGACATTTAAAAATAACCACTCCCCAAACTGATGGACTTGATCTTGGGAGGAAGTCATCGAATCACAGTTCTCTATATCTGCCAACACTTTAACTCTAGGGAGCCAGGGCAGTGAGTGTTCAGTGATGCTTCAGGATCTCATGTGGAGCCCTGACATCATGGATCCTTCCTCAGCATTCTGCAAATGAGTTAGTGAAGTCAGTTAAAACCCAGGGGACCTAGGACTGAATAATGTCTGAAAGGTGTCCCTAACACAGTTCACATAGGTAGTATGGCTGACCCTAATAAGGAGGCTGCCAGAACAGATATACACTAGGCTATTTTAGACTGTCTTTTGTTCTACGACAGAAAAAAAAACACAAGGCCTTTATTACTGAATGTAATATTTTATCCAGCTATAAGTGTCCATCAACCAAGTGTTTGAAATATCAATTTACAAATTATCAAAAATCTTAAATATGTTTATAACCCTTCATTCAGCAATTTCACTTCTAGGTCAATAGTTTAATATAAACTCTAAAACGTAAGGAAGCATTTCTGGTTGCCATGTTTGAGTGTGCCTCAGAATATTGATTATGTTAAGTAGACACCAACGCGAGAGTATTAAGATGTGGGGCCTTTAGGGGGTGACATCACAGAGGTGAAAGTCCAATGGCTGAGACTAACACTCCTAGAAAACAGCTCCAAAGGTATCAGTTCACCCTTTCTGCAGTGCACTTCCTACTAAGGGGTCACAACACAATTTCTGGTCCCTGTTGAGCCTGCTCTGTGTGTCTGGATGGCAGGTGAAAAGCCAGGGTCTAGGAGTCACTGGTAAATAGGGTAGGTCAGGGGCAGTTTGAGTCGGGAGAGGCACACAGGATTGTGTCCCTCACCCAGAACTTCTCCTCAACACCAACTTCTATTTGGACACCATCCAAAAATTTCAAAAGAAACAACTTTGCTGGGTGCAGCAGCACACACTCTCACCCCTAGTCCTGGGGAAGCTGGGATTGGAAGATGCAGAATTAAAGACAGCATGACTTTGTAGCAAGTTCCAGGTCAGCTGGAGCTCTATAACAGGACCCTGTATCAGAACAAAACCAGAACCAAACAAAAAGAACTAATTACATTACCACACTTGATGCTCTCCTTTCTCCTAAATATGCAGCAATGAATCCCAGGCGTGGTCCTTCTCCCTACACAAAAGCACCTTCCATGGTGGGAATTGCTGCTGTGTAAGCTTGGGCGAGTAAACAACCTCTCTAAATCTACTCTCTCATCAATAAAGTGTCACAGCACTGTTTCTCATACATCTGCTTGTGACAATTAGGATTAAAGTAGACAGGGCAATGTATGCATCTGGTATACAGTAGGTGTTCTGTAAATGCTACCATGATTGACATAGTCTGAAAATGAGCTCCTTATGAGCCCACAGAAAAACTGCACATTCTAGGCTTAAATGGAGCCTTAACCATCAAAGATGCACCATTTTGAAAGTTATTGGCATGTCCAGGCACTCTGAGCTGTTCCTTGCCCTCTGAGATGGAGTTCAGTGAGATGCTGGAGAAGGCTATCCAGGGCCGGGGACTATCCTCTGTGGCAAAGCATTTGCCTTGGCGTGCTAACAATCCAGAGCTGCTCTCCTGCACCCTGAAACAAAAGTTATACAGTACACAGGATTCCCAGCTGAGCGAACTGGGCACCCACAAGGCAGTGTGCTTCAGAGTAGAATTGTGGCCTCAGCAGAGTGGCACGTGAGCTGAATCCTCCCCAGGAAGACCCAACCAATATCCAGGCAACAAGTTAATGGAACTTCTGGCAGGAGGGATTGCAAATCCATCAGTGAGTCAGAGAATTGGAGGGAACAATAGTCAAAAAGTCCCTCAATCTCCCTCTTTCCCCCCAAAAGAGCCAAATTAGATTAATTTGCCTTCTCACCCAGAGTGTGGCTCTGCAATGACTAATTATTACTCCATTAGTCATAGTCGGGGTTTGTGTTCCCAAACTCAGAGCAGGCTGGAAGCTGGCCGATGGAAGCAGAGCAGGAACTCACGGGACTGAGCTTGGAAGAACACAGCATTCGGAGCAGCGAGTGGGTCTCAGGACAACTCGGTTCCCAGGGGGACAACTGACAATGACTGGGAACATTTGGACTAGCACAGCTGCTGAAGCAGAGGTGTTTGGAGACAGGGATGCCGCCATCCATTCTGCAATGCACAACACAGCTACCACCAACCAAATTATATGACTTCACACATCAATAGTACCAAGCTTAGAGCACTGAGATCTGGTGGGAAAGGAGAAGGGAGAGGTAGGTACATAAGGGAACACATAGAATTAAAAATTAACAAAACCTGGAAGACTTGAGAGGGGAAATGGGTAAAGATGTAGGAATTGGGCAGTTCTCTGTGACCCTGAGAGGACATGTCAGGAGACAAGGATGTGCCCAACAACACTAGGAGGTCACCAAAGAGCCACTAGGGAGGATAATGGGGCTACTTTCATTCCTTTTCCTACTGTTAGGTCAAAATGGCTGATAAGAGCAAGTAGAGGAATATTTTGGCTCACAGGTGAAGGATACAGTCCATTGTATTAGTGTTTCATGCGTGAAAAGAACTTGCCTATAAGCCACCAAGAGAGCCATATTATGTTTATTGAGGAGGGATGTGGGGGGGGAGACAGAAAGAGAGCAGGGGGCAGAGAAGAAAAGAAGAAGAGAGAGTCTTCCACGTGGTTGGAGATTTTAAAGGGTAGACACAGCCTACCATTAGAGGAAGCAATCCCCTGCACATCAGAGGCTTTGGAGCAAGCTCCTGCAGGTAGGGGTGTGACTATAAACTAACACATTGTGGCTCGGTGATGCCATCAGCAATGGCAGCTTGCTATAGCTGGTCACACCACATTCAAAGCCAGGGATGGTGCTGTCCACATTTAGGGTGGGCTGTCTCACCTAGGTAACCCAGTCTAGACGTTCTTTCACACACATGCCTAGAGGTTTGTCTCCTAGGTGATTCTAGAACCTGGCAAATTTTCAGCCAGTATTAGTCATCGATGGGGTTAAATCTAGACTGACGGGAATCACAAAATGAATGGACAATGAAGGTGTAGGGAAACACGTAGGCATCCCTCTCTGGAGGATGGGCTCTGGAGGGAGACAGAGAAGGCAGCAATGATTGGAAGAATTGGGTCTAGGACTTCTTTCAAATGATATGTATTTGAAGCACTGACTTCTCCATCACTATGACCCCAACTATTTTTCTAAACAGTGCTCGGGTTCTCGTTCATCACTGCTGGATTTTTGGATGTATCAATCTGTTCTTTGTTGCTATAATAAGATATCTGTGATTTATTACTGCATAAATAAAAGAGAGTTGCTTATCTCACAGCCTTGATGGCTGAGTCTAGAATCAGTTATCCCTATCAGTTTCTGTTTGACCTGTAGAGAGAGGCATCACATGGAGAAATGTAAGGAGCTAGAGCCTTGTACACAAGGGGCCAAGTGCAAGCGATACACTTACATTACCTTGTTTGTATAAAAAGCTATCTCACTCTGTGAAGTTAGCATTGGCTCTCTCTGATGGAATGCCTCATGGTCTAATTATTTGCACTAGGTCCTATAACCCCAACACTGCCATATTGGGATCAAGTCACAAGACTTCTGAGAGACAAATGACATCCAAGCCAACTCTATGCAAAGCACATCACCTCTTCACCCAGCTTCTAAACCAAGTTCTTGAGGCCCATTGAGGAAAGTCACAGGTCCAGTCCAAGGGCAGCCTCTCCCCAGAGTACGTGCTTTCTAAGAAAGGTGCATCTTGGGCTGGAGAGATGGCTCAGTGGTTAAGAGCACCGTCTGCTCTTCCAGAGGACCTGGGTTCGATTCGAAGCACCCACATGGCAGCTAACAACTGTCTGTAGCTGTAGTTCCAGGCAAACACCAAGGCAAATAAATAAATAAAGTTAAAAAAAAAAACAAAAACAAAAAAAAAAAAAAAAAAAAGAAAGGTGCATCTGTCAGGCAATCCTTCAGGACTTCCATCTCCCCCAGATCCCATCCCATTCCCCTTAGGCTTTTGTTCCCAGCCTGTCTGCTCTGTCCTCAGCCCTGGCTCTTTCTCTGTGCAGATCAGCTAGCTACTCATCCTTGAAAATCATTTATTGAACAAGTTTTAGGTCAGGCTGTGACCAACATGGTGATAATTTATATTATTTAAAGAGCAGCCTGAGAGGTACCAGATACCCACAGGATAGCTGTAAAAAGGCAGAGTCCTCAGCCCTGACTCCTCTTCTATTAGGTAGACAGAATCAAATTCTCTAAGTTGGAGCCCAGAGAGGTACACTCAGGAGGTTCTGGCAGTCGCTGAAAATTGCTATTGCTTATTATTTAATCTGAATAATCCTGTGAGGGCAGTATTACTCTAAAACTTGGAATCATGTAGAATACTCACTGAATTCTTCCCACTCTCCTTCCTCTTTCCTCCTCCTGCTCCTCCTCCTCCTTCTCCTCATCCTGCTCCTCCTCCTCCTGCT
>PVIH01001040.1:0-128380 GCA_004025045.1 Sigmodon hispidus
AGAGACCTTGAATAAGGATATATAGGGAAAGCTGAACACAAAGAAAATATATGTGTAGCAATCTTATTTGTATTTCTACCCTTGATAAGCCATGCTTATGATTCTTATCCTCTGTATAGTTATTGTTAACTCTTCTGCATTTTAAATTCTTTTTACTGTTTTTTTTTTGATAAATACAAAATAAAGAAGAAAAAAAAATTCATGTTAATTTATGAAGCAGTTTTACTATTTTTTTCTTTTTACAGCTTTGTGTCCCTGATTATATCTCAGGAAGAAACTACTTGAGTATTAGATGGGCGTCAGATGGTAAAGTATTGCCATTGGTTATCTTTTTCCTCTTGCTTTTCTCCCAGCTTTTAATCTTGTGACTCGATTTTCAAAAAGCAGAAGTTGACTGTAGAGACAGAGTCATTTTTATTATTTCTCTGGAATTACATTTTGATTGCTCTTTTATATTATCATTACTTTGCTAGTATCAAAAAGTACTGAAATAGAATCTTGTCATTAAAAACTTAATAAACATTTCATAATTGAATAAATTTTTACAATGTAGCATAAAAAGTCAAATATCATGTGAAGAATATGGCTCAGTGACCAAGAGTACTGATTACTCTTTCAGGGGAACCAGGTTCAATTTAACATAATCATATGGCAGTTCACAACCATTTATAATTCCTATTCCAGGAGATTTGATGGCATCTTCTGCCTTCCATGGCACATACAATACAGACAAACCACCCTTACACATAAAAATTTTAAAATGATTTTTTAAAGGTCAAATATGGCTGTGTACAATACTGCATATCTACAGTTTTCTGTATTTGGGAGGTAGAGGAAAGAATATCAGGAGTTCAAGGTAGTCTCAGCTACATATGGAAGCCAAAGCCAGCTTGGGCAACATGGGATAATATCACAAACTAATAAAATCAAATCTGTTCTCTTTCTGTATGCTGTATATAAAACAGACCTGGATGTTAGGTTAGCAGGGGCCAGAAAGACATTTGCTAAATTATTTATTTACTTACTTATTTATTTTTGGCTTTGATCAGTCCTATGTGTTTGGTACCCCACTCCATGTTTTCCTAGTATTTTCAATTCTACTATTTGCCTTGAGTAAAGAGGAGCATATAAAATATTATGGGATGGTGACTGTAGAAAAAAAGTAAGTTTTTAATACTTGAGTGTCTCAGTCTGCTTTCTCTTGTTTGGTATGGTGGAGAAGGACACAGTCCTACCTCCACTAGATATGCCAGATCAAACTGACTCACCTTGGGAGTCCTTGCCCTCTCTGGGGCATGGATGTGGGGATGGGGTGGGGAGGTTGGGGGAAGACTGGGAAAAAGAGAAGGAAGGGGTAGCAATAGTGAGTATGGAAAAAATTTAATTAAAATAAAAAAGTAATACAGACTGATTAACATGAAGAATAGTAAGTTCCTTGAGGTTCTACTTCTGAAAGTTTGAAAGAAATCTAAGAACAGGCTGCTGGCACTGATAAGTACCTTGTAAGTATTATAACATGATGGAAGAACTTACATGTCAAGATAGGGCATGCACACTAACCTCCTACTTCTTTCTCTCTTCAGATTAAGCTATTATTGTCATCATGAAACAGTGACCTCAACTAATTGTAATCATCTTCCAAAGGTCTTACCTCCAGACACCCATTAACACATGGATTTGAGAACCAAGTTTCCAACAACCCCAAATCATAGCAGTTAGTAAATAAATATATTTTGTAGGAATCCAGAACATAACTGTATGAATTCCTGCTGTCACCTGCCTGACCCTCATAAGATGGGAACACATGTAAACAAAGATGAACATATATAGACACATATAGATGAGGTTATATGCTGATCTTGCAACTTCCTGTTAACTTCTGTTCTTAAAAAATTTTAATATGCCATTTCAATATTTGCTAATTCTGTTTGAAGATTGCCTTTTTCTGAGAACATTGACCAGATTAGTCATAGTAATTATCTGCTTCTGGCAACCATAGTGTGAGGCACACCACTCTAAGGCTGGCTGTCAGCCTGCTCCTTTTCCCCCTTGCTCACCAGGGTTCTCTGCTGGCTCTTGAAAGCATTTCTGTGTCCTGTCCATATATCACTCATGATACTGGAAGTTGCAATCCTTATACATGACCCAGAGTCATCCAATGTGTTCTATTTTGTGGAAGAGGCACTTTGTATTACTTGCAAGAAAAAACATGGTAAAATACTCAACAGTTAGTAACCATGGTTACCACCTCACCAGGTCAGAAGGCCTGGAGAGACTTGAGTTTTTACATCTCCATTAGTCTGACTTATGTGCATGTCCTCACTGGCACTCATGGTGGATACAGATGCCACTTAAATTACTTTTCTATAACTTTCCCAGTTTGCTGTTTTTTTTTAAAGAAAAGAACTGCTACCAAGAGTACACAAATGTATCTGCAATTTTATCTTCACCGATTATTATGGATAATAACTGAGCATCTTTCAATTAAGTGGACTAAAAGCCAGACAAGCAATCAACTGCACTGCAATGTTTACTGGAAGTTCAATCTCTCTTTCATTACCAGGGCAGAATAAGCTGTCTTGGAAGATTATTAACCATGAGTCACAATTTGCTTAGATGACAACACAGAAGAAATATCAGTCCTCCTACCCACTTCAAGCCAGAGTCCTCTGAAGTCTTTTCTCTACAACAGAACAGCAAAATCTCTAACAGCTAAATGCTTGTTTTCCTTTACAAACTGTTATCATTAGGCAAAATATATATGATGGTTAATTTGAACTGCCAAATTAATATGATTATGAGACACCTTGGATACTAATAAGACATACCTGTGGATATGTCAAAGAGGGTACATACAGAGAGAATTAACTGAAGGAAAAAGTTAAATAAAAGATCCTCCTTACATGTGGACAGTACTGGGATCCTGGACTGAATAAAAAGTGGGAAAAATAAGAGAGCAGAGTCTCATCATTTCCTACTCTTTGCTTCCTGGTCTTCTGAGAAGTAAGCAAGGAGCTGCTTTATGCTCCCTCACCAGAGAAATGCCTAGCACAATATTTTTTCCACCATGACAAACCATGTCCCCTTAAACTATGAATCAAAATAAATATCTCCTTTAAGCTGATTCTTGTCAGATACATGATAATAACAATGAAAGCAGCAAAAAAAAAAAAATACAAAATGACAACTGCAACACCCTCTACACTATACTTTACAAACTATTTAAGGAAGTCTCATTTTGTCTTTGCACCAAAATCTTTAATGAATATTTTCCATAGCCTATTTTTATATATCCTATGAAATAGTTTCATAGTATATATCAAAGCTATTTTTCTTTTTTTAAAAAAAAATTATTTATGTTTTCTATAAGTTGTTTTGCTAGCATGTATGTCTATGTGAGAGTATTGGATCCATGAAACTAAAGTTACAGACAGTTGTGAGTTACCATGTCGGTGCTGGGAACTAAACCCAAGTCATCTGGAAGAGCATCCAGTGCGCTTAACTGGTGAACCATCTCTTCAGTCTCAACAAAGCTGTTTTTCTTTAACCTAATAATCTAGCATCAGAGTCCTCACATGTGAAAAATTCATGTCAAATACTAAAATGTTTTGAAAAGGTGGTATGGAGTCAACACAAATGCAGTGAAATTCATTTGTGTCAGCTCATTTTCCCAAAACAATTGAAAGACTCTGAGTTCTAGGGCTGGGCCCAGGCATTCAGTTCAGGTATCCGGCCGAGTGTTAACCCCCCCCCCCTGCCCCGGCACAAGCACAAGCCTGCGAGCAGGCAGATAGAAGAAGGGTTGCTAAGGAACCATCAGATAACCAGGAGCATGTGACCAGGGCCACATACCACAGGAAGTTTGTAATCAAAGCCAGCTGCTCCAGAGATCCCCCTCCCAGCAAGCGACCGTTTCTTCCTGCCACTAAGCCTTCATCCAATAAGTAAGAGTTGTTGTTTAAATGAGCAAATGATTTCCTTGTTTTCCCTATAACCACGCCTTTTGCTTCTGTAAGTCTGCTTCCCGCTCTCCCCTATGCTATAAAAAGCCCCCTGAACAAAGCCTCAGCGCGCCAGTCTGCTCTCCGAGTTACTGCCGCCCGAGGATATCTTCGTAACCTGAATAAAACCCTCTTGCAATTTGCATCTGATCTGTGGCTCGGCTCGGTCTTTGGGAATTGGGGTCTCCTCCTGAGGGAAGGTCCTCATCTGAGGGTCTTTCATTTGGAGGTCCCAGTGAGATCGAGACCCCAGCCCAGGGACCACCGACCCGCCGTCAGGAGGTAAGCTGGCCAGCGGTCGTTGTCGTTGTCTGAGATCGTCTGAGTCTGTTGAGTCTGTGTATGTTGTTGTGTGTCCCTCTGAATCTCTGAATCTGTGGATTCAATCGGATTCGTCTGTACCTGGCGGTGGGCCTGAAGGGCCTGACGAGGCCGGACTTCACCCCCGCAGCCCTGGAAGACCTTCCACGGGCCTCTGGAGTCCCCCGGACTCATCTGTCTGGAGCCCGTTTTTTTGGAGCTCAACCCGTATCGGAAGGATACGTGGTCCTGGTAGGAGACGAGGGGTCCAGACCCTCAGGGCAGTCTCCCTCTGAGTTTCTGCTTTCGGTTTTACGCCGGAGCCACGCAGTGCGTGTCTGTGTTCTGTGTTGTGTTGTGAGATTTCTGTGTCTACTACTAACATTAGAAACCACCATGGGGCAGACAGTAACGACCCCCTTGAGCCTCACTCTTGACCACTGATCTGAGGTCCGCGAAAGGGCCAGCTTCCGGGGGATAGGAGTGAAGAAAAAGAAATAATAATCCTTATCACAATAATCCTTATCATCCTACCCGTAAGATACAACATGTGAAACATCAGTCAGAGAGCATTTCCTCTGTTCATATAGATTAGAAAATATCCAGAGAGAATGCTGAAACAAATGCAAGTATATACACTACTTTCATCAAATGTATTCAGAAACAAACTAAATGAAGAATGAGAAAAACACAGAATCTAAACTAAGGAAGTGTGGTTTGTTTTTTAAAGATATTCAGTGTTCATCTGTCGATTGCAGAACTACTCATAATAGCCAACTTAGGTGTCCAACAACAGAGCAAACCATAAGGAAAACGTGGCACATATACACAGTGGGATTGTTTAGATGAAAGTGAACTTAGGCTGTATAGAAAGTACAGTTTAAAATAAGCTTTGGAGAAACAAGGATTATCAATCACATGGGTCTATATTCTTCAACAGACGGAAAGGAATGATATCTCGTCACCTGGAATTCCAGAGTGAAAAGTAGTCAGTCAACTTGGCAATGCTTTGCTATCTGATTAGGAGCCAGCTTCTACCTGAATCTTCCCAATATCCTGAGCACTGTTCAGGCCCTGATCCTTCAGTGAATAGAACACATTCCTCTGACAGAAGTCCCATTGTATCTGCCAACTGTAAGAAAGGGTCACAGCATTAGGAAGGCTAAAAACTACTGCTCTAGGCACTAACCTTCAACTCTGTTTACCAGCCAACAGAACTCATTCATATTGTGAAGATCACAGGTCACAAGTTCTACTGTGGGGCCCAGAGTAACTTGACCACAGAACTGCTAAGACAGGCTTATTGAAAGGCAGACAAGCAGCAAGTTCTTGCTTGCAGCCTCCAGTGGTACCAGGAAGGGCCTTTGAGCAGGGAGGAGCCAGCACATAAGGGGAAATACCTGACATTCCAAACATTCCTTCCTAGGAAAGGAACAGATAGTCTCCAGGTATATCTGCTGATCTGCTGATATAGGTAAACCTCAATGACCAGTGCTAAATGTTGAAACATCCCTAGAATTCAAAACAGCCAATGAATTCAAAACAGGTACCCTGTAGCCCAAGCTTAGACCAATTAATTCCAGGACTGTAACCTCAAAATTCTGAAGCCCCTAAGGCCCTTCCCTTGCCTCATGCTGCTCAGGGATGCTCCAACTCCACTGCTGTGTCAGATTCATGGAGTGACCAAGCTAGCTTGTCAATAAAGAGACTCTATGCTGTTGCAACGGACTGGTCTCTTGGTGGTCTTTTACGGGGTCTGGACTCTGGGCACAACGCTACAAGTTCTGCAGGCCATAAGCAAACCATGAGGTCAGTCTCTGGAAGGCTACAACCCAAGGACTGCAACAATAGTACTGACTTTCATTTTCACCTCTCTGGGATGTCTTCCCTACAGGCTATGAGGCCTGTGAGTGGAAGAATAAAAGGGGTGGGTGCCCAACAAGGTTTTTTGTAGGAAAAATGAATGATTGGAGGCAATCATGTTAAAGTTAGTCAGTCTCAAAAAGACAAATATTGTAGGGTTTCTCTTGTTTGTGGTTCCAGATTTTATATAGTCATGTATAGAAATGTATACATATTTTAAATGAGAAAAGATGTAACATTTATGGGAACAAAAGACTTAATGGGAGCAAGGAGGATTGAAGAAAGGAAGATTGGAGAAACAGGTTGGGGTAGAAGATGCACAAGGTATGATCTTTAAGAAAATAAATATATTCAATGCTGAAATGAGTTATTGGTAATCAGTCATCTCAGGAAGTCTAAATCCAATAGTTAATTATAAGGAACTGCTTAAAACTGCAGCATTGATTTAAATATGCATAACAATTAAACAGGGATGTAGCTATTTCTTAAGGCTGAGGAATGTCATCAGGGCACAAGTAAAACACTGGAGAGTAAGCCTGGGACACAAAGACCATTTTAGATTTTCTTACATTGTTTTTCTCAATTCAACTTAAAATACAAAAATCATAGCATATCTTTTTCTGTTCTTAAATTTGTTCCTGAATCTGAGGACTGATGCCAATTAGAAAACTAGCACATTTGAGAGCATCACCACCCACACCAGGAAGAGGAAAGGTAGAAGGGTTATTATCTGCCTTCTCTCTCCTGACATTGGGACCACAAGTCCAGGGGATATATGTGCACAAAGCAAACACTTCTGGCTCATTATTCTGTCTATCCACTGGACAGCCTTTGCCTTTCCCCAACTTTATATTCGACAATGTAGAACCCTCACCCTCATCAGGAGGAGCATAGCTGGAGATGTTCTGCATGTGTATGCCACATCAATGCAGCAAATGTTCTCTCCTGCCTCAAAATGACTGAGGATACAGCTCAGACTATTTATTACTCAACATCTCTACTCACTAGTTCTCATTTACCAAAGCCTCCTTTGGATAGCCTTCAGGTTGGCTGCAGACACATCTAAATGAGGGACCTGCATCCGCAGTGGGTCTTGGCTGTAATATGGTTGATGAAAGGGACAAGACCAGTTAGAAGTGGTTGGGAATCCAAGTGAGGTATCATGGCCATGAAAGTTGTAGGAAAGGAAAAAGTAGATGGATTTAGATGCATCCTAGCAGAATGAGCAGGATGAGTATGAGAAAAGGAAAGAACAATGACTCTCATACAAGGTTGGAAGAGCAAGAAGTAAGATATCAATCAAATTCTATTAAAAATATTAAATAGTGGTAAACAGTGGTGACTAACACTTCAGTCAGAAACCAGATCTGTGTGTCTACCATGAGTTATTTACCCAAAAAGCAGGAGGTGGTATCTAGTCCTCAAGTACCCCTGGATCAGATCCCAGCTCTCAGTGAATGATGAGAAACTACCAATGCCAGCAGGTATGGAGGAAGACACAGTATTTTGAGCCTCCAAAAGCCACCAAGTTGTTCCTCATGACTAACCTCACAACAGAAATGGCAATGTTGGTTATTTGGAAGCATAGGTACTACTACCTGCATCTACAGGCAAAGACCTATGTCATCCAAAAAAAGTCAACAGGTCTTAGGAAATGCCTTTTTTAGAAAATAAGTGTATTGGTGAAAATAAAAATGCAATCACTTAGGGCCAAAGAAATGGCTTAGCAGGTAAAAAGTGCTTGCCATGGAATACTGATGTTCAATTCCGGAAATCCATGTAAAAACATACAATAGGAAGCACCAGTAAACCAAGCACTCCTACAGTGTGATGGGAAAAGAAAGATCAGCTGAAAGCTTATGGGCCAGTTAGCCTGGAGTATGAATCACAGGAAACCTTGCCTCAACAAGGTGGGAGGAAAGAACTGATGCCCCAAAGTTGCCCCCTAACCTCCACATGCAAGCTGTGATACTTCATTCCTATTCATATACAGTCTCTTACACAAAATAATTGAAGAAAGAAAAGAAAAATGCAAACACTTGGAAGAACTTAGCAATCTATGAAGTAGTAGAACTCTAGAGAATTCATATGAAATCCAGAGTGAAAATTTGCTAAAAAATCCTAAGATGCAGCTAGATGCATTTCTCCTATTCCAACCCCGCTTTTCTTCTACTGATATGGTAGTATTGTAGCAAATGCTGTAAGAAGCACAAGGTAGAAAACCCCCAACACAATCACCTACACACCATGAGGATGTTTTCATGTTACAACTGCTGATCTTCAATGAAGGTCTTAAACAAGTTCCTCTACTTTGTCAGTAATCCAGGGCCCTGAAAACTGCTTTCTCTCTGGATTTGGGTCAAAGGTCCTTCTGACAAAAACATAAAGGAAGGACCCAAAAGTATTCAAGAAAAGAATGCCTTGAACAGGAGACAACTTCCTAAATATAACACCGGTAGCCAGTAGCACAGACGCTGAGAACAATTAATAAATGAAACTGAAAAGCTTCTGTAAGACAAAGGACCCTGTCAATAAGACAAAATTGCAGCCAACAGAATGGGAAAAGAACTTCACTAACCCCATATTTCACAGAGGACTGATCTCCAAAATATATATAAAACAAAATTGGACATAAAAAAACTCAAATAATCCAATTAAAAAATGGGGTACTGAAGAATCTCTAATGTTCAAGACACATTTAAAGAATTGTTCAACATCCTTAGCTATCAGGGAAATGCAGATCAAAATGACTCTGAGATACCTGTCAGAATGGCTAAGATCAAAAACACTAACAACAGCTTGTTGGAGAGGATGTGGAGTACTGGGAATACTCCTCTACTGCTGGTGGGAGTGCAAATTTACAAAGCCACTTTAGAAATTGACATAGTGGTATTTCAGAAAACTGAAAATCAATTTGCCTCAAGACCCAGTTATACCAATCTTGGGTATATACAAAAGATTCTGAATCATACCACAAGGACACTTACTCAACTATGTTCTTAGCAGTATTATTTGTAATAGCCAGAACCCAGAGACAACTTAGATGTCTTCCAACCAAAATTTAAATTAAAAACCAATGACATCAGGAAATTTTCAGGCAAATGGGTGGAACTAGAAAAACAAAATCATACTGATTGAGATAACCCAGACCCAGAAAGGCAAATATGGTATTTATTCACTCATAAGATAGGCTAGGTAACAAGGAAGCGCAAAGAGGTATGGGGATGTATAAAGTTCCCTAGAAAGGGAAAATTAAAGAGATATCCTGGGTAGATATGAAGCTGGGTGGGGATGGGAACATGAGGAATTGGGTTGGTGGAGGTGAAAGGGGAAGTAATAAAAGAGATGTTTTAATTGGGGAGGCACATTTGAGGGGCAGGTAGAAACCTGGTATAAAGGAAACTACCATGAATCTACATGGATGACCCCAACTAAGACTCCTAGCAATAGTGGATAGGTAGCCTGAACTGGCCTTCTCCTGAACAGAAACAGGAGGAGTGGATGGAGATGGGATGCAGGAGGAGGGGTGGAGGGGAAACTGCAGTCAGGATGTAAAATAAATGACTGAATTTTAATTAATAAAAATGCATGACAATTCCTACATAGCGAAAGAGGAGGGAAACTGTCAGTTCTTTATCCTTCATCCATGATGTTATCCTTGAAACAATTCACCAGAAACTGGAGGTAAGGATGACAAATAGAGGACCCCAGAAACTAAGTTGGGACATAGCTGATGAAATAAGAGGTCTGGTTTTTGGTTTTTTTTGTTTTTTCAAAGTATTACAAGTGCTACTGATATAGAAGTATTAGCTAAAGGAGAAATTAGGTTTTTAAAAAAATTACAGGTAACCTAAAACCTCTTGGGAGAAGACATGTCTCAATTCCAGCTGTCACTACAGCCCTCCTTTAAGGTCATGATAATAGCACATCAGCTAGAGGCTCAAAGTCACATGCTGATGACATGCTGGGAGTATCTGACTAACCTGAAGAATAGATGTGGATATCTATTAGCAGTGCAGGGAATAGGGGCACGACATCCCTATTAGTGAGCTCCTTTGATGTCAGGTTTATGATGGGTTTTCATTTTGGGGCAACACTAGAGTTTCTAAAATGCTGCACACTTTGAAATAGCATCGGGCCAAAATGGAGAATGCTTGCTATGCCTGAAAACCTGGGTCTTGGAGATTCTCAAACATATGTTGGTAGGTGTATTTTCAGTTAAAAAGAAACAACTGATTAGGAAGAGAGCGTTTCTTAAGAATAACTCTACTTGGCTGCTCTCTGAGAAGCTCCTGAGAGACCAGTCTGTGACCGTGCTTACATTACATTTTAACTTTATCATGGTTTTGTATGGAAATGTAGTAGAAATATTTATGTAAAAATGTTTCTAGTTGTATTAGCTTGGAGTTAAATGAGTATTTTATCCAAATGAGTATTTTTCACATCCATCCAAGTTGTCATACAGTATTTGCCTTTCTGAGTCATTTCTCAGTTAACCTTTGATAATTAACCATAAATATCCATGTTATGGGAACAAAGTCCAATTGTACTGTCAGGCCTCCTTTAATCCATTTTCTGTGAATTTTAGAGTCATTTAAGATGTGTACAGGTGGCCTAAAAGCTTGCCAATTCAGCTAGATTGGCTATCTAAAGTCTTAGCATCCCCCTTTCATTGCTTTCCCAGCTCTAGGGTTATGGATATGTACTATCAGGCCAGCTTTTATGTGGGTGTTGGGATTCTGAACTTAAGGTCTACATGTTTATGTAGCAATCACTTTACCCGGATTATCTCACCAGGTATATGGAAAGGTCATTTTTAGTGAAATCTGCTAAAGCTATGATTTTGTTAAGTAGATAAAAGATTTCTTAACGAAACTTCTGTACTTGCGGTTCTTCTTAAATTCTGTAATAATAGTAGTCTTTTAAGCTTAAACCTATTTTAAGGTTTAATCCATGGAACAAAAATGAAATTTCTGTTCAGTTTTAAGCCATCATAAATTTCGATGAAACAGTCTTGTAGAAAAGCTGACTGTGGTGAGAATGTTCATCTGTATGCCGTGAAAAATCATTCTTTAAATAAACTGCTTTGGCCAAGGCAGGGCACCATAGAAAAAGTAGGCTGGGAAATTGAGGTTCAGGTAGGAGGAGAGCAGAGTCAGATAGACTCCATCCAGCAGCCAAAGAACAAACATGTAAGGGACCCAGGTGAGCTGTGGGCACGTGGCCAGACAGATTAATGGAAATGAGTTGAATTAAGATGAAAGAGCTAGCTAGCAATGTGCCTGAGACATAGACCAAACAGGATGAAATTAATATAAGCATATGAGTTATTTGGGGAGTGGGGAGAAGCAGCTGTGGACAGGTTAAACCTCTGGCCTGGATGGAGACAAAAACCTCTCAAAACAGTTCACAGATACCTAGATATGTTACAGAAGATGTGGTACGGAACATGAGCTAACAGCAACTCATTAACTGAATTACATTTATATATAAAAAAAGCAAACCTCTCAATAGTGAGTAACTACCAGGTCTTTTTTTTTTTTTTTTTTTTTTTCATTATAGATAAAGCCTATTTGTAGACATTCCTATTCTAGTACCTATAAGAAATGACACAAAACCTTTCTATTTGTCTCATGAGGTTAACAGACTATGTTTCTAAGAAAATATATTGTGTGTAACTCAGCAACAAGACTGCTGTCAATGCCTCTGAGAGAAGACCCGAAGAGACAGCGCGATGTTCAGGCAGAAATTTAAAAATGGCGCGTCCGCGGCACACAGTTTAAACTCATACATTTCACAAAAGGCTTGGCATAAGTATAATTGATTTAAAGTTTCTGCTTATATTAAACAAACAAACAAAAAAACAGTTAAAAAAGGTTTTTCTGGTAGCGGCATTTTCTGAGTCTGCTCTAGTTGCCGACAGCAATGCAGCGGGCTCCTCCGCCATATTAAAAAGCCGCCAAAAGGGGCGGAGTCAGCAATTAAAGCGATACCAACATTTCAAAAGCTCTTTGGGTTAAAAAATGATTAAAAATTCTCAATAAAACAGATTTAGACCCTCAAAACCTCTAAACGAGGAACAATGTATATAAAATACGCATAGGCTACAGAGAGAGAGAAAAAAAGGGTAAAGAAAGCCCTTTTAAAAAGAGAGATAATGGGGCTGGAGAGATGGCTCAGCGGTTAAGAGCACCGCCTGCTCTTCCAGAGGACCCGGGTTCGATTCCCAGCACCCACATGGCAGCTAACAACTGTCTGTAGTTCCAGTTCCAGGCAAACACCAAGGCAAATAAATAAATAAATAAATAAATAAATAAAGTTTAAAAAAAAGAGAGATAAAAATAAAAATTTAACAAAAGGCCACATAAAGATGACAAATAAACAAAAAGTCTAGATTATATTTATTTTGTTTTCTTTTAATTTTCTAACTTTTAATAAGCTAATTACAGAGAGACAATTTATTATTAAGGCTGCTAAGTTAAACAAATATATATACTTTAAAGATATCTTGACTTTAAAATCTGTTTATAAAAATATGTTACTTAGAAAAAGAGTTTCTGCTTTTGTCTCCACAAAAGATCAAAACCTATAGATTGGTTCTAGGCAAATGTGGTTCCATTTGCCAAGGTCACCTAAAATTCTCTGATGAAAAGATCAGCTTCCAAAATGGCCAGTTAAAATGATCCAGCTTCAAAACCCCATGAGATCGTCATCGTCCTTTGACAGCAGGAAGTAGTAAAAGAAAGAAAGCTACGTCCAATTTCCCCAAAATATTACTTATTAATGTCTGTTTTCATTATAAATGGTTAATGGTCATAGTCAATCTAAAAAAAGGGGGGAGGAGGATATGATATAAAAAATGATTTAAAAAGATAAGTAGATTTTGGTTTATTGATATAAACTTAAGGTCAATTTTGTTATGCTGTATGTATTTTTCCACTCTTAAGGCATGATGCTCTTGTAACTCATTTAAAATTGTAATGTGTAATTAAAAAATGCAGATTAATAGTCATCTATGGTAACCAAACTTATAGTCATGTTTGTTAGGTTATTGTAGGTATGCAAAGATGTATTTCAATTAGATAGGTAGTCTTCAAACACTTCAAAGGCATAAAAAATATGGCATTTAAATTATTTTAAGAACTTAGACTTTTCTGGACAGTGAGACAGGTCTGTTCCTGACAACACCAATATATTTCAAAAAAATGATGGGCATTAAAGAAACTTCATGTGAAATTTACTTTGTGGCAACAATTAGCCAAAGGACAAAAAACTGTTTTGGTATTGACTGCTTGATAATATGCTGTATAAACTAGACATACAGGTTCCATAAGAAAGTGACCTCTAAATGTTGGCAGAACAAGCCGAGGTGGTCCATCAAGTTCCTGCTTTGCAAAAAAAAAAAAAAAAAAAAAAAAAAAAAAAAAAAAAAAAAAAAAAAAAAAAAAAAAAAAAAAAAAAAAAAAAAAAAAAAAAAAAAAAAAAAAAAAAAAAAAAAAAAAAAAAAAAAAAAAAAAAAAAAAAAAAAAAAAAAAAAGATACCAGACATTCTTCAAGACACAAAGAGAAGCGACTAATATACTATGACAGATTTCCTGCATCACTAAAAAATATACCAGAGACTTTAGGCCATAAAGGCTAAAGATAGATGCCCCAAAGTTACAAAAAAACTTTGAGTGACTGTCCAGGCAGACAAGTGTCATCTCTGTCCTTTTGTAGACTTTGGAAATTGCTTATACTTCTTGTTTATTTAGATAATATTATACCCTTCTGTGGTCTTTGATGGGGTTGAAGGTTTAATAATTATAGATATAGTTCTTTCAGTTTAAAAGATATATTAGAGATAAAACTTTAGACTCACAATGATATTTTATTCTCTTTAATTTTGTAAATACAAATATACTAGATATTGTGACTATAATTTCTGCTTGAGAGCTGTTCTGTTGTAACTTTGCTATATAGAAATTAAAATCTTCCTTTTTAATTAGACAGAAAAGAGGAGATGTGGTGGAAATGCTCTCTGTATGCTGTAAATAAAGAACTGGTTTGGCCTATGTAGAGCACCGTAGAAGTGGGTGGAGAATCAGAGCACAGGGAGGTAGAAGGAGAAGGGTGGAGTTAGTGAGTAGTCATTCGACCCCCGAAGGAAGAACATGTAGAAGTACAGGCTGAGCCATGGGCTGAGCCACGTGGTGGGAAGATTAATAGAAATGGGTTAAATTAAGATGAAAGAGCTAGCTAGTAATATGCTTAAGACATGGGCTAAACAATATAAAGTATATAAGTGTCTGATTCATTTCTTTGGGGGACAAAAGCTGCTGCACAGACCAGGTTACAAACCTCCGCCGCAGACCAGGGCCAAACCCGGGCCTAAACGGCCCTGGGAAACATCCTACAACAACCCAGTCTCTAGCAGCCTTCAGTTTGGCTGAACTGGTTACCATTCATCAACCAGGAAGGAAACTAGACTTGAGTGTGACTGTGCTGACTGAACACCACACAGTTCAAACTTTTTGTGAGTTTTTTCAGGTACTAGATAGAACATCTTATTTTTGGAAAGATTGTTCGTAAGAGCTGAGGCTTTGAAAATATCTACTAGAAATATTAAAGGAAATTAAAATAGGCCTAATTTTTCAAAAAACACAGACACCAACCTTATGTAAAACAATTTGAGTTCGCTAGCACAGCACAGTAAACTAGCAATCTCTGTACAGACTAGGCACTATAGGAACCCAATAGATCCCTTAGGCATCACTGATTCTTGTTCTGAGCATGGAGACCAGAAGTAGACGAACACTGAATGTCTTCCTCAATTATTCTCTACCTTATTTTTCTCAGGCAAAGTCTCTCATTGGACCTGCAGCTCACAAACTTCACTAGATTGGCTGGCCAGCAGGCCCAAAATTTGCCCTTCTCTAACTCTCCACCAGCACTGGGAAAAAGACATGTACCACTGCACTCAGCTTTTTATGCAGCTGGTGGGGACCCAAACTCAGATCACCATGCTTATATAGCACCACCAAGTGAGCCATCTCCCTGGGCCCTTCACAGATTCTTTTTGTTGCTCTTCTTCAGTGAGACAGGCAAACTTATTTCTCCAAAGATTACTGTCTCCAGAGGCCTTCTTTGGGACATTAATCAGTCATCCAAAAATTACTCAAGGTAATATTTAGAAACAAAAAACTAGATTCAGAAACTGTACTATAATTTTTAACATTACTCAAATCTTGCTGCTTAATTTTAAGAGCTTTTGGTGTGAACTGAAGAAAGACCATTTTGTCAGATGTGGTGGCACACTCCTATAATCCTAGCACTTAGAATCCTCCAGCTTTAGCATTTGGAGTTCAAAGTTAAGTCTGGGCTACACCGTGAGTTTGAATCCATGGAAACTATACAGTAAAACCTGTGTCATAATACAAAAGGTAAAAATTTAAATATTCTGTTTCAACTCTGATTACATGCATTTATAATTCTGAAGTCCACAAAGAAAGAGGTAGAATATCACTTGCTGTACTTGGGACTGCTTCACATGGATAAAGCATTTAAAATTCTTTTTATGGTTGGAAATGTATGATGGTGGAATGCTTGTCAAGCATGTGAAATCCTAGGTTTAGTCTTCAAGTTAAAAAAAATGTCATGTGTTCCAGTCGGGATCTGGTTCCAGGACCAGGTGCTGTCTGTGGAGCATGTACCCACACACTCCATAGAAGATAGACATAAACTTTGGCTATCAGGGTACCCCCAGCTGCTGCTAAGACAAGGGATCTTGGAAGGTCACCCCGCCTCCAACTGCTAAAACAGAGAAGGACTGAGGACTCTGAAAGCCAGACTTAGACTCCACCCAAAGGTGAGGTGGGGTCAGCAGGCCCCAGTGCCTAAATCCCTGCCAGGGAAAATTGTGTTCCGATCGGGTTCCGGTTCCCAGACCAGGTGCTGTCTGTGGAGCATGTCCCCACACACTCTGTAGTAGACAGACATAAACTTTGGCTGTCAGGGTCTCCCCAGCTGCTGCTAAGACAAAGGAACTTACACGGCCACACAGCCTCCAACTGCTAAAACAGAGAAGGACTGAGGACTTGAAATTCAGTCCCATTCCCAGAGCAGAGATAGAGATTGAGCAGACCCCTTGTTCAGAGGTGACAGGAGACACACAAGCCCACTTGCCACAACTGACCAGGAGCCACCTAATCATGAACCACTGAAGACATGGGCAGATGCCAGTGCAAAAATATATATAATAATTTAAAGAACAACAAGGTAACTTCAGAAGAAAGTGGCGGTCCTACAAATACAAGACCTGAACTGAGCAATGAAGAGGAAACAGAAGGAACCAACACTAAAAATACCTTTATGATGATCATTGAAGCACTCAAAGAAGATATGAAAAATTCTCTTAAAGAAATAGAAGAAAATACAACCAAAAAATTGGAAGAGATGAATAAATCTATGAAAGAAACATGCTAAAAACCAAAATAGAAGCAATAAAAAAGGCAGAAAATGAGGCAAAGATGGAAATAGAAAACCTGAAGAAAAAGCTGGAACCACAGATACAAGCATAACCAACAGAGTTCAAGAGATGGAAGATAGAATCTCTGAAGTGGAGGACTCAGTAGCTCAAATAGATGTATCAGTCAAAGAAAATACTAAAACCAAAAAAGCCATAACACAAAATGTTCAGGAAATCTGGGACACCATGAAAAGACCTAACATGAGAATAATAGGAATAGAAGGAGAAGAATACCAGCTCAAAGGCACAGATAATGTTTTCAATAAAATCATAGAAGAAAACTTTCCTAACTTGAAGAAGGAAATGCCTATAAAGATACAAGAAGCTTACAGAACACCAAATAGATATGACCCCCAAAAAAGTCCACTCGCCATCAAGCCACAAAACATACAGAACAAAGAAAAAATTTTAAGAGCTGCAAAAGAAAAGGGCCAACTGACCGCTAAAGGCAGACTCATCAGAATAACACCTGACTATTCAATGGAAATGATGAAAGCTAGAAGTTATACAGAAGTTATACAGATGCTAAAAGAGAATGGCTGCCAAACTAGAATACAATACCCTGTAAAACTATCAATCACCATAGATGGAGTAAACAAGATATTTCATGACAAAGTCAGTCTGAAACAATATCTATCTACCAATCCAGCACTAGAGAATGTATTAGAGGGAAAACTTCAACCTAAGGACCCCAGATACACCCATGAAACCACAAACAATCAATAACCCCACAGAAGAATACTTCAGAGAAAGGAAATATAAACAAGTTACCATCAAAAATAGCAGTAAATACCAATCAGTGATCACTAATATCCCTTAATATCAATGGATTCAACTCTCCTATAAAACAACACACACTAACAAGATGGATACAAAAACAGAAGCCATCCTAATACCCAAGCCACTCAAAGATACAACAAAGAAGGAGAATTACACACCAATTTCCCTCATGAATATTGATGCGAAAATTATCAACACATTTTGGCAAACCATATACAACAATACATAAAAAATATCATCCACCATGATCAAGTAGGCTTCATCCCAGAAATGCAGGGCTGGTTTAACATACAAAAAACCGTAAACGTTATCCATCATGTAAACAAACTAAAGGAAAAATACCACATGATCATATCCTTAGATGCTGAAAAAGCCTTTGACAAAATCTAACACTTCTTTATGATTAAAGCCCACGAGAGATCAGGAATACAGGGAGAATACCTAAATATAATAAAGGCGATTTACAAGAAGCCAACAGCCTGCATCAAACTTAATGGAGAAAATCTCAAAGCAATCCCACTAAAATCAGGAACTAGACAAGGATGTCCTCTCTCCCCTTATCTATTCAATATAGTTCTCGAAGTTTTAGCTAAAGCAATAAGAGAATGAAAGGAGATTAAGGGGATACAAATTGGAAAAGAAGAAGTGAAAATATCTCTATTTGCAGATGATATGATTGCATACATAAGTGACCCACAAAATTCTTCCAAGGAACTGCTACGGCTGATAAACACCTTCAGTAATGTAGCAGGATACAAGATTAACTCAAAGAAACCAGTAGCCCTTCTATACACTAAAGATAGAAGAGCTGAAAAAGAAATAAGGGAAATATTACCCTTCATAATAGCTGCAAGTAGTATTAGATACTTTGGAGTAACTATAACCAAGAAGTAACAGATCTATTTGACAAAAATTTTAAATCACTAAAGAAAGAAATTGAGAGGATATCAGAAAATGGAAAAGCTCTCCCATGTTTCTGGATAGGTAGAATCAACATAGTAAAAATGGCAATTCTACCAAAAGCAATCTACAGATTCAATGCACTGCTCATCAAAATCCCAACACAATATTTTTTGGACCTTGAAAGAACAATACTCAATTTTATTTGGAATAACAGGAAAGCCAAGATAGCCAAAAAAATTTTACTCAACAAAAGAACCTCAGAAGGTATCACCATCCCTGACTTCAAGCTATACTATAGAGCTACAGTAATAAAAACAGCCTGGTACTGGCATAAAAAGAGACTTGTGGATCAATGGAATAGAATTGAGGATCCAGACATTAACCCAAAAACCTATGAACACCTGATCTTCGACAAAGAGGCCCAAAACATTCAATGGAAAAAAGATAGAATATTTAACAAATGGTGTTGGCATAGCTGGATGGCAGTGTGTAGAAAAATGCAAATAGATCCAAGCCTGTCACCCTGCACAAAACTCAAATCCAAGTGGATCAAAGACCTCAACATAAACCCAGCCACTTTGAACTTGATAGAAAAGAAAGTGGGAAATACACTTCTACGAACTGGCACAGGCGACCACTTCCTAAATATAACACCAGTGGCACAGACACTAAGACCAACAATCAATAAGTGGGATCTCCTGAAGTTAAGAAGCTTCTGTAAAGCCAAGGACACTGTCAATAGGACAAAACGACAGCCTACAGAATGGGAAAAGATTTTCACCAACCCTACAAGTGATAGAGGACTGATCTCTAAGATATATAAAGAACTCAAGAATCTAGAGCCCAAAACTTTGAATAGCCCAATCAAAATATGGGGTTCAGATCTAAAAAGGGAATTCTCAGCAGAAGAATTACAAATGGCTGAAAGGCACCTGAAAAAGTGCTCATCATCTTTTAGCCATCAGAGAAATGTAAATCAAAACAACTTTGAGATACTACCTGATATCTGTTAGATTGGCTAAGATAAAAGACATAGAGGACAGCCTATGCTGGAGAGGATGCAGAGCAAGGGGAACACTCCTCCATTGTTGGTGGGAGTGTAAGCTTGTTCAGCCACTTTGGAATGCAGTATGGAGGTTTCTCAGAAAATTGAGAATCAATCTCCCCAAGGACCCATCAATACCACTTCTGGGTGTATATCATAAAGATGCACAGTTACACTCCAAAGGCTTTAGGTCAACTATGTTCGTAGCAGCGTTATTTGTAATAGCAAGAACCTGGAAACAACTTAGATGACCCTCAACTGAAGAATGGATTAACAAATTGTGGTACATCTACACAATGGAGTACTACTCGGCAGTAAGGAAAAATGATATCCTAAAATTTGTAAGCAAATGGATGGATTTGGAGAATATCCTCCTGAGCGAGGTATCACAAATCCAGAAAGATAAGCAGGGGATGTACTCACTCATCAGTGGACTCTAAACAAACAAACAAGAAAAAAGCAAAGCATGCCCAAGCTGTAAACCACAACCACTGAATAGCTTGAGATCAGAAGCACCTTGGACTGACTCCTTGGATCCCACTCCCCCTAGAGGAACACCTGACTCAGTCTTGAGGTTGGGGGGAGAAAACTGGATCTGCCAGGAGTCGAGGTTGAACTAAGCAATATTGGAAAGTGGGACCTTGGGACCACCTGCCGCCTGCCCGGGGGGTGGGTGTGGGTGGGTGGGGGTATGGGGAGTTGTGGAGAAGAGAGAATGATCTAATGTGTTGGGAGGGGGAAAGGACCTTGAATAAGGATATACAGGATAGAAAGTGTGACTTCTTTGTTCATAATAATAAAAAAATAAATAAATAAAAAATAAAATAAAAAATGAATAAAACAGAAAGGAAAAAAAAAGAAATTCAAGAGACAATATTCCATCCCCAGATAGAATAGAATTGCTCTATGTGTAGTAAAATATAGATGCCATCCATGATGAGTTACTGAATGACAATACACTTTGTGTAGCTTCATAAAATGCCTGTTAATTTAACTTTATTTAATTTAAAATTTATTTCTGTAAAGTTAAAAAAATGTCTACACATATATTACAAGTTGAGTATCAAAATGCTTAGAATAAGAAGCACTCTGAATTTTGTTTGTAGCCTTAATTTTGAAATTTTTAAATATTCACAATATTTTGTGAATGGGAGATGTGTAAGCAAAACATTCACTTGTATTACATATATTATTTATAATGGCCGAAAGATAATTTTGCATGTATTTTAAAACTATATGAAAAACAGTGGGCATTACACTGAGTTCTTAGAAACACAGATGTCATTATTTCAGTCACCCACTGGATAATCTGTGATTGTTTGGCACCACTATCATTCTTCTCTCTAAATTTATGTGCTACCAATGAGCAATAATATTCTTACAATTTAAGTATTTAGTAGTGTGAAATAGGGCACACCATTATAACACGGAAAAAGTAATGTGTTAATGTAACCAAGACGCCTAGTTTCTTCCTAAATAATCCCTGTAGCACCTGTCAGCAGTAGACAGGAGCAACAATCAATCTCTACCTGTGATGCTATTTTTTCACAAGAAAGTAGTCACACATTTTATGTTTGGTGAGAAGCATCAGAAGCAGCAGGAAAGCAGCAAGCGTCTTCTCCAGGGACAAGGAGACACCTGCCAGATGTATGCTTAAAATGTTTCCTCCAGAGCCCTTGGTCTCAAGAACAGGGATCTTTTCTTAGAGATCTCCAATTCTGTTCTATAAACTGACTGATGTCTTGTGTTGTCAAATGACTGTTCCACTCCTTCATTAAGTCCATCCTACCTTCTCATCTCGTTCACTATCATTACAAAACAATCCTAGGCAATAGTCTATGCCAGCATGCATATTTGTCTTTTTTCTTTGTTTTCCAAACACTGTAAATTCATAGATGACACCCTATCTTTCTGAATACTTTCTATACCCATGCCTTTGCTGTTAACACCCT
The DNA here is from genome assembly GCA_004025045.1 of Sigmodon hispidus. Lineage (NCBI taxonomy): Eukaryota > Metazoa > Chordata > Mammalia > Rodentia > Cricetidae > Sigmodon > Sigmodon hispidus. Next base: position 21,352 of record PVIH01001040.1, read on the forward strand.
GTTGAAGACAGTGCCTTTATACTGACTATTCATCCATAATATCCTGGTCAGATGGGTGGACTCATGAATGCATGTGACAAAAACACTTTTCTAATGAACATTTCATTAAGAGGATAAAATAATAGCCATCTAGGAATAGCTATCATATAGCTGTCACTGAGTCCAATGTCACTGTTGTAAGCAGCCACTGCAAGCATAATGTTTCTGAAACTAATTAAGAACAATATCCTTGGCAACCCATGTCATTTGATGGTAAGAAATTGTTTCATTTAGAAAAGTGGTTCTCAACCTTCCTAATGCTGTGACCCTTCAGTACAGTTTCTCATGTGTGGTGACTCTGAACATAAAATTATCTTTGTTGCTACTGCATAACCACAACTGTTAGGAATCATAATTAAATATCTAATATACAAGATATTTGATATGTAATCCTGTGAACAGGTTGTTGAACCCCCTGTAGGGTTGCAACTCATGTCTTAAGAACCACTGTTTTAAAACAAATATGCCAGAATTTGCCTATCACAGCAAGTTCACTCTGGTATGACTTAGCATGTCCCCACTGTCTTACCAGTGTTATGCCCTCATGTAAGAATTTACACCAGGGAGGCTGGACACACAGTGAAGAGTGGAGATTTTATTGCTACATACAGAGAATGAGAACCTGGGTCAATAACCTAGCTCCGGAGCAGCAGAAGGGGTAAGAGAGCATTGCTCCGATGGGCGGGGGTCTTTAAATAAAAACAAACCTTAACATTCCAGGATTGGGCAACGAGGTAAGGGGCACCAGCCATTGGAGTTTTCTGGCACGAATCCAACCTTTGAATCCATTGGCTGCTTCGAGTTCACTCGCAGACCTGGGCCCTCTCTCCAGGTAGCATTGTGAGAATGAATCCAGGTCCTTACACCAGCTGTACTCAGGGTCTCTCTGGGGAACTGTAATATCCATGTTTCATTAGCACTACATACTAGTTTTGACATTTTATCGACAAAGACCTTGATAAATTTATATTTTGTAGGCCCCTACTCTAACCTTCACCTGCACTCTGAGCCTTGAAGGACATAGCTTATGGATTACTAGCTGCTTTACATGCTCTACACACTGTCTGGTATGTTCCTGCCTTCCTGACTGTGGGGGTTAGATGAAGAAGTTTCAGCTGTTTACTGCTCAGTAATTTTCCAGCCTACAGGGGAAATTTCACTGTACTATTTCCCTGAAAGCACCAAATATATAAGTCTGAGTTTGACTTTCAATAAATGATATTCTCCTTGAAAGAATGACCCAAGCTTCTATCTTTTCAATCCGCTGGCCACTACAATACTTCTCAATGAATATTTATACTGCTTTGGGTTCAGGAGATATAGTTTCACTGTAGATGTTTGAAATCTTGATACAATCCTTTGTGAAGCTAACAGTCCATGTTCTACAGGCTTGTCTTCAACTCTTGGGTGCAAGTTCTTCTTCCTTTTTAGCATTTACATATATAGTAGTATGGGCACTGATCACACCTGGCTATGCTGTGTCTTTTCATAAAAAGTTGTAGAATCGTCCTGATGAATATTTACAGTACACTCAACTTTGTAGTGATACATCATTACTTGTTTCCAGATGGACCCACTCTGAATAAGGTCAAGAACTTCCCCTTTCCAGCTTTATGTACTGTTTCTCTACTTTTTGTTAACTTGGTTCATCACCTTCAGTACACAATTCTAATAGAGTATCCATTCTTGGCTTCAGATCATACATGGAGGTCATACCAATATCAACAACTTTTTGAAGATGCTTTGTATGTGTAACAATGACCAGTTTCTCCAACAGCTTGGTTTTCTGTGCATGAATCAATCACTTCTTTTTCCTTGTATTCTCCATGGAAAAACTGTGGGTTCAACGTTTCTTCTTTTCCTCAGCATTTCCCACAGTAGCACTATACTATACAGTAGAATTAAACAGATCATCCGATGGTTAGTGAATGTTCATAGAACTTGTCTTCCTAGGGGGTATCCTAAAAAACTTGTTACTGGCATGCCTGGTCTTCACATATGTTATATTATCACTCCCTGTGAATATGCTTGAGAGGCAGAATACAGGTGTGCCTGGAATAGGAACTCAGAAAGTAAAAGGGGCCATGTCATTATGTCCCCTTTTAGATGATAAATGAATTATGTGTCATATTCCTGTATTTTATCATATGAGGAGAAAAGAAAGAGCAAATTGTTTGGAACTTTCTCTAATGGCACTATACCCACCAAAGAGGTGATGATTTTGTCTGTGGTACCCAACCCACAGAAATAGAGAATCAGCTCATTTATGAAAAACATGTGCATGTGAATAAAGACATATGGGGAGAAAAGAGAATCAAGCTCTTATTCTGCAGTTTTCTGTCAGATCTATGCTATTTTCTTATTCAAATGCTCTTAAAAATAGGATGTCCTTCTTTTGTTAACCTTTGTGTGAATGGTTAAGGATCTTATTTGTCACACCAGGGCCAGTATATAACCCCATTCCTCTACAGCCTTCCAGATCATTCAGAAGAACTTGGAAAGAACTTGTGGAGATGAACTAAACTCAGCCAGGTGAATTCTCTAGGACTGAAGTATCCCTAGCACTGGAATATTGTCTTCCAGAGACATAAACAGAGATGGGACCATCAGAAAAGAAGAATACCATTCTCCTTTCTGCTTAGCAAAGGCACTGTGAGCCAGAAGCAGTCCTTTGATACTGACAGAGAAAAGGGACCAGCTTTGGGGAAGAACACAGCAATGTCCTCTGTGAAGGGCCATTTTTCTTTTCTCACTTAGTCAAAACTTGGAAAATAAAGTAATTTCTAGAGACTGGATCACATGCATTTTCAGTGGAACCAATTTAGACCCAGATTGTAGCAGAAATTGAATTGTCAAGAATATATTATTTTCTACAAGTTGAGATAACTAAGAAATAAATTTGTGTTATAGAACCACAGAAAATAGTTACACTTATTACTTACTTCATAATCACATTTGCTCACTGAACACAAAATTCGGTCTCATATTCTACTCTGTTTTCTGAGAATACATGGTGATGTGCTTCATGGCAAATGAGGATAAACTGAAGATGTACTTGTTATAGCATCTACTTAGTGTTGTATTTTTCCTTATTGGTGTGTGTGTGTGTGCGTGTGTGTGTGTGTGTGTGTGTGTGTGTGTGTGTACATGTGGAGGTCAGAGATTTATATGAGGTGTCTTCCTAAATCACACTCCACTCTTTCATTGAACCTGGAGCTCAACCATTTGTCTGAACTAGCTGACCAATGAGTCCCACCCAGGGATCTTCTTCAGTCTCTGCTTCCTCAGTGCTATAATTATAAGTGTGCATTGTGCGCCCAGCACTTTAAAATCATAGACAGTAGGGATTAATTCAGTCCTCATGCTTTTATACTAAGCACTTTACTAAGCCATCACCATTGCCCCTTACATATTTCCAGATACTTTCTTCTTTTATATAATTATTTAAAACCCAGATCTCATGGAAATGGTTTCCAGCCTCTGTAGTATCTTGTGGTAACAAACTCAGTTACATTAGCTTGTACACAAGAACTATAGCAAGCCATGTTTGAAGCAGTACTGTAGTAACACAGCTAAAAGTATGAATGACAGAGTTCAAGAGAACATACACTAGTTTGTGCAAGAGATGTCGGACAGCAAGGGCTGAATACAAGAATATAAACATGAAACATGATTAAATTGAATTCTTAACACTTATAAAATATTTTTTTCTGAAAATAGTCCAGGATAACAAACCCAGAAAGATAAACAGGGGATGTACTCACTCATTAGTAGACTTTAAACAAAAAGTAAAGCATTCCCAAGCTGCAAACCACAACCACTGAACAATTTGGGAGCTGAAGCACCTTGGACTGGCACCTTGGAGCCCATTCCCTCCAGAGGAACACCTGACCCAGTCTTGATGTTGGAGTGAGGAAAGCTGATCTGCCTGGAGTGGATGCTGAACTAAGCCACCTTGGGACCTTGGAACCTCCTGCCCTTGCTGAGGAGGAGATAAGGAGATGGGGAGAAGAGAGAGTGACTAGGAGGGGCAGAAGGGGGAAGGGAGTTTGAATAAGGGGATACATAGATAAAAAATGAGACTTTATTCATAATAAAAAAAAGGAAAAAAAGAAAAAAAAAAGCCTAACAGGCAAACGAATGAAAATTAGAAAATACAGGCCATGTCACATTATATCTATGAAAAGAAACCTTTCTCTAATAGAAATTGTGAAAATAAATAGACCAAGATTTGCTTAGTTCACAAGTTTTTTTTTTTTTCTATGAATTTATGCAGGGATTGAAAAATCTTGACAGTACCACATATCAAGCATTCATTTAGAAAATGCTTTTGTTTCTGTAACTCAGTGATGTCAATAAATAGTAGTCATGTAAAAAAAAGTTTGGCTTTCCTATTAAAAATAAAATGATGTTGTAACTCTCAAAATGGCAAGTCTTTCCCTTTTTGACCTATAATTTTTAAATTTCTGGAGAAAAAAATATCTACATGAGAATTGTCAGTGAAATCATTAGGCACGGTAACAAATGTTTGTTATCTTGCTACTTGTGAGGCTGAGGCAGGAAGGTTCTGTGATGGTTTAAATTGAATGCTTGCTCATTAGGGAGTGACATTATTCAAGAAGGCTTAGGAAGTGTGGTCTTATTGGAAAAAGTGTGTCAGTGGCAGTTGGCTTTGAGGTTTCAAAAAGCAATGCCATGCCCAGGGTCTCCCTCTGTCTGCTACCTAAAAATCAGGATGTAGCTCTCAGCTATTGCACTAGCACCATGCCTACCTGTGTGGGAGCCTAGTTAAATTCTTTTATAAGACTCTTCACAGCAATTGAACAAGGTCCAAGTTCAAAGTCAGACTGAGCTATATATCAAGACTCTGTGTTTCAAGAAAACAAAACCAACAGCAACAACAACTAAATTAGCCCCAATGATCATATCACATATTTCATCTTCTGGTCAGTTAACACCTCTTAAAAACTGGTGATTAAAAATCAACAGTGTCCTTTGAGACCACTGAACCTAGATTTTTTTTTTTGTGTGTGTGTGTGTGTGTGATGATCTTTTATAACATCTAAGACCTAGAATGAAAAACTCACCATTAAGAACACATTTTTGGAAAGAGCAAATTATCCAGTGAAATCTATACATGTGGATCACATTTGTGACTTTTTAGTAATGGTGCTTCTATTTAACAACACTATAAAATCTTAAACATTTATACAAAAGACAATTTAGAGATTACTGTATCCAATTCTCTCTCTTTTCATGGGATAAACTAAGGCCCTGGAACAAGTGTTGTGGTCAAGTTTATGTGGTCAAGCATCAATAAGGCTGAACTGAAACTTAAGGCTCTAGATACTTGGCCCCCACCAAACTTGATGCTTGATCTTCTTGATATCTTGTGCTCTTAGGAGCACAAATCAAACACATTTAAGAACTGATCTTGGAAGAGGACAACTAGGATAAATCTCCTGTACTATACAACCCTAAGTGTGTTTTATATTCAAGATCAAACACAAATGTCAGGTTATTCAGAGAGCACCTACAGTATAATACTTCTAAAGGACAGAGACTGGACTCTTGCCAATAACATGTTTCATCACCCATTTAAAGATGTGACAGTCATAATTTCTAGTTTGACAAGATTAAAAGAGGCTCATAGTTGGGAAATTCTCATTTTCTCAGGCCTATAATCTAGTTAATAATACAACAAAAATCTAAGAACATCATAGGCTTTCTTACCTATGGAAATTATTTATAATGATTAAATTTCATTACCAATTTCACTGGAAGTGAAATTACCTAGGAAATAAAGCTTTTGAGGTTGTGTGTAAAAAGTATTTGAAGAAAGGTTTAACTGAGAAGATACATACAAAATGGCAGTGGTATATCTAATGAACTGGGGTTACAACTGCACAAAAAGAGAAAGCAAAGCAAACTGAATAGCAGTCTCTTGACTATTGATGCAATGTAAACTTTTGCTTCATATTCTTGATATTGATATCATGCCTTCTGACCCAAATGGAGCGCATCATCAATCTGTGAGACAAAAACATGCCCTTTCTTCCCCAAGTTTCTTTTGTCAAGTATTTCATCACGGCAACAACAAAAAATATACTCTCTAGATCAATATTTTTAGAAAGCTCTATTTTTAAATTTTAAAAATTCTTTGACAGTTCCAAACATATGTATAATGTGTTTGGGTTGTTTTCATCTCCCATTACCCTCCCTTCATCTCCTTTCCATTCAAGCTGAGTCTCTTCCAAACAAGTTCCCCTGTGACTTTCATTTTTGGTTTTCACATGTGTATGACCCACTGAATTTAATTAAAGATGGAACATACTCTCTTTTACTGAAATAAAGTACAGCTTCTACTTCTGAACACTGAGTACTCAATGTTACCTATTCTCATAATGGAGCACACATCCTTTACATGAAATAAAAGCCACTTAGAGGTAGGCTACAAAACAATAAAAAAATACTTTACAAGTTTTAAAGACCTGTATGTTGCCTACACTTCTTTATGTTAGTGTTGATAATAGAGAAGCTGGAATGTTGATTGACAGTCATCTTCAATTACTGATGATGCTGATCAATTGATCCTCCCTTATATTCCCTTGGCTTTTTTCACCAGAGTAGAATAAATTTTACATTTCTATAATTACTTCCCCTCACCTGTACTGTACTTTTCTGAAGCAAGCTGGAGTGACTAATAATCAATAGTGAATAATGTTGTTCCCAGCAAAAGCATCTCAGACTACTCAATGGCTGGCTAGGCTGTGAGATAGCTGGTAATCATAGTTCTCAGAGGTCATAATATACCACCGTGCCCCTCAAAGGCTCAGAAAACCAGGGTGTTTTTTTTTTTCCTCTCCTTCCTTCCTTCTTTTTTCTTTTCTTTTTCTTTTTTTTTGCAACAGGATCTTACTATGTGATGCATAGTTGGCCTCAAACCTACTATGTGAACTAGGTAGGTCTTGAACTCAGAGATCAAGCTGCCTCTGCCTCTCACACGCTGAGATTAAAAATGTGTGCTTCTATACCTGGCTAAGTTTCTTAAAGTACATTTTTCTATGAGTCAAAAAGTAGAGATAAAAATGAAACCATGTAGCTAAGATCATGGTTCAATATTTATTTCATTCCACTCTCATCCCCCAAATTAAAAACCAGAGATTTATATAGGCCGATGAAAATTGAGTACTACAAACTGAAACTCATGTGGGTCCCACATATTCCTATACAGAAATCTAACAACTCAGGAAAAAACAATGAGACTGGAGAAAACCAGAAATACATCTCTAACTAAGAAATCAAGAAAATTCAAGAGAATCCATTCTTACCTGTAAGAAAGAAAGAAACTCACCATGGAAAACCTGAAGGCTATTGTTATGCTCACATTAAGCACTAACTACCACAACTTTCCCCTCTTTCAGTTGCTCTATTAGGACAGCTATATACTATATCTGACATGACCCAGTACCTCCGGATTGCCACAGTGAGGGCCTCTGGGGAGCTGGCACAAGGACAGATGACCTCCTGTCGAAGGCCTTTACTCTGGAAGACATTGAGAAATGCATCACAAGAAGAAATAGACCCTGGAGGGAAAGAGGGACAATGATAAGACAACTATAGCACTGTTATTGACTTAAAATTATACCATAATTGCAAAATAACTTTGAAGTTAGGATTCAGATATAAGCAGAGTAAGGCACCATGGAGAAATAAAACATTAACTACAATTTATTATTTATATTACATGGAAAGATGATATTGGTAAGCCTTTAGAAAAAGAATTCAAAGATTGCAACTTCTATATGTGACTAATGAATTTTTTTGCTGACTAATGAATTTATTTTATTTTGCCAAAACCACCACAATTTGCCAATGCTACCACATTCAGTATGCAAATTCCAAAAATGTGTCAATTTAATCAAAGAAAACATCTCTTAGATACATTTCATTAATTGCTAAGAACCCATAAAATATCTGATTTTCAAATACAAATTTACTTTGTTTTATACAAGATGTTCTGTGGTGATATACAATAAAATTAATTAATTAGTTGACAATTTATCCAATTATTTAGAATGAATAAATTATTTATAAATTATTTATCTGTTTCTAAGCTCACTTTCAGGCATCAAGCAAGCATATCCTGCTTTAATTTAGAAATAATTAAATAAGCACAGTTTACAGAGGAGCTCAGAAACAGTCTTCCCATTTAGTTCTATTCTGACACTTTTTTTTCCTGACTTTAAAGACCTGTTTCACTAAAACAAGCTATTGCAAGACATATAAAGAGTATTTATGAAAAGACTAACTTATTTTGTCTGAGTTTTTGTTAAAGTATTTTATAACCAAGTTTTATTAAAAATGAAAGCTTAGCCAAGGGGTGATGGTACACGCCTTTAATCCCAGCACCTGGGAAGCAGAGACAGGTGAATCCATATGAGTTTGAGGCCAGCCTGGTGAATTCCAGGGCGGTGGGGCAGTTATGCAGAAAAACCCTGACTCAAAAAGCCAATAAACAAATAAACAAACAAGTAATACTGATAATTGACCCTTTTAATCCTCAAGCATTATGCTCTAGTTACCATTGTAGAGTTGAGAAAACAAAATTCAAAAAGAAACTATCTTCATAGAGCCAGAATGTTTCTTTTGATTCTAGGCCTACAGTGAGTAAACACCTTGTCCTTACCTACTTTGTTATCCTGGTCTTTAAGAAGAACACTGCTTGGTTATTTTAATATAATCTCAACCAAGATACAGAGTAGGAAAACAACAAACAATAAACATCAAAGTGACAAAAACAACATTTGCAAAACAAACTCTGAGGCTTGCAATCTTTGAATCTATAACTGATGCTTCACTTACAGGGATTTGCTCCATCAGCCACTATTAACATGCGAAGGGAAGACAGGTTGACATCTCTCTGATCTCTATGTGCTACAAGTGCCCAGTGCATATCTCTTGATTTCACACAAGCCACTTTTGCTACAAAGAAAAACAGAAGTTATGATATGTCACTGCCAGACTTTGAAGCTGAAAAAGACAGGTATTGCAATTTATAGGAAATGGAGAATGATTCTGTCACCAAATCACCCACAGGCCCAGGAGAGACCAACCTTTGTACTGGCAGACCTTCTGGATCCAGGAGAGGGGGTTTACCTTCATCAGCGAGTATGGGATGCTGATGACGTGCATCATGTTCATGACACTCTGAAACCAACAATGAACATGAGAGGTAAGAAAAGAGATTGGGATAGAAGAGAAGAGGGCTCATAGTTCTGAAGCAGGCAAAGTAAGTAAGCCAAGTGAGGCTCAGCAGGCAGAAGAATAAACATGAGCACTTCAAGGAGATACTGAGGTTGACTAACACTAGAGGACCTTTCAGGGGACAAGCACTGAGACTTAAGTGAGGCTCACTGTTATTAGGATATACTCTGGTACAATCCTTTAAGACACAGTGATCTCTTAAAAATTAGCTTATCCTCTCTGTTCCAAAACTACAAGAATTTAAGTTCTAAATCCTTTTCTCATTAAAACTTGTATTAAAAAGGACCTCAAAAGGCATTTTTCAACAACAATGCACAGGGTTGGAGAAATGGTTCAGTTGGTAAAATGTCTGCCAGGCAAGCATGAGAAAATAGTTCTGATCCCCAATATCCATGAAAAAACTGTACATGGTGCCATGTGTCTTTAACTCCAACACTTGGGAGAGTGAACAGATACAGACAGGGAAATTCCTGAAGCTCCCTGGTTAGCCAGCCTAATCCAATCAATCAGCTTCAGTTTCAGAAAGAGAAGACCCTGTCTCAAAAAGATAACCGTACCAGACATTTAACTTTGGCTTCTACACACACATATGCACACTTGTGCACAGGAACCTGTATACATCTACACTAATAAGTATATATATCACATACACATGGGCATATACACAGAGCACAATATACCATTTACACCTCAAAATAAGGAGGATACATAAATACCTAAGATATTTATGAAAAAATGCTCATCACAGCAAATCAGGAAAATGCAAGTCAAAACTATATGAGTTATCACTCCTCTCAGAACGACTATTACAAAATAAGAAAAAAAATGCTAGTAAATACTCAGAGAAGGAGTAATCTCTCAAAGAAACTTGGTGAGAATGTACATTAGTATAACCATAGTGAAAAATTGTTTGGAGATTGCAAAACATGCATACACAAACCCTAAATACAAACAATAATAACAAGACACCTATAATGTGATCCAGCAGGATCACTGCCGGGCATATTTACAGAGGAACTGAAATCAGTATGTTGGAGAGACATACTCATGAGCTCACTTAAGCACTATCTCAAACAGCCATGATCCAAATTAACCCAGATATTTGTCATTGGAGGATTGGATAGAAAATCTCATACTTATATACAGTAAAATATTTTGAAGATATAAGAATGAAACCCTGCCTATGTGTTGTAATATGGATATAACTGTAGGACATTATATTAACCAGTCAGGCATAGGAAGACAAAGTACTGTATGGTGTTATTTATATGTGGAAGCTAAAATGTTGATCTCAAAGAAGAGGTAAAGACAGTAGTGTTATTAGAAGCTTGAAAGAGGAATTAGAATGGGATGAAGAAGTAGTAAATATGCACAAAATACAGCTAGACAGGAAGATTAACCTCCAATATCCTACACATAATCTTAGTCAAATGAACAAGAAATGGTAGCTTAATGTTCTGTAGCATAGTAGGATAACAAGGTGGTAAGACTGATAGCTTCAGAGGAATTACTAGAGAAATTCTGAATGTTTCTGGAATAACAGTGATACATGTTCCCACACACTCTGCTTTCATCTTAACACATATTACATATATGAAATGTCACATAGGACAACTTAAACATATAATTGTTAATTACAAACAAATATGTAACAGTTTTATTGTCATTTATTCTGAGTCTGACTCCTTTTTATAGAAAAATATAATGGCTCTCTCCAAAGTTAATATTGCTAGATAACAGACTATAAAGCAAACAATTTTAGAAGGGTCTCAGAACCACAGTCTCCATCCAGCCTTGCCAGCACAGACTAAGACTCTTAGATCCTTAAGGTAGATGATGAAAGTGGACTGTAAAAATGGTCAATGCACATAGGCTATGATTCACATGCCTTGTAGGTAGATAAATTGATCTGCAGTACAGCCCTAGGAAGGATTACAGACTCTAAACATCAAGTCAGTGCTTTGGCTTGGATTTTGTATATGAGGGAATCATGGCTTCAAAGGAAGAAGCTTCAATTAAAAACAAAAAGACCAACATACATCCCCCACCAAGAATGAGATCACCACAAAACCTAAGGAAGCTCAGCTTCTTCTGGGGGCTTCTTCCCATTGAGTTCTGGGGAGGAGTTTAATGATGAGACAAACACCCTGTGTTCTATCATCTGTCCAAAAAAAAAAAAAAAAAAAAAAAGGAGCTCACAAATTGCCAGGTACTACAAACAGAAACATAGAGCAACAGAATTAAAGTGAGTGGTCAACAAGAAAGCCACTTGAGCAGAATTGGTGATACTGTCAGAGGGGGCTGGGAAACAGGGATACAGAAGACAATGCATAATCAGAACCATGATGTGCCTTACTAAAGGTACTAATCTAATAGTAACCATTTCTGTTCTTGAGGATGACAATGAAAACACATGTATCACAAATACAGATGGGCTACCTGATTACTCCACACCAACCCACATCATTCTTATGCCAAACACAACAGATAAGACTATTCCCATTTGACTCTTATCAATAATGAATTTGCCAGCCTCCCCTCCCCACAGCTACTTGGGAGGTGGAGGCAGGATAATAACACATTCAAGGCCAGTCTAGATACTTTACTGTTTTTCTGTCTCAAAAAGAAAACCCTGCCAGGTGTGGTGGCACACATTTTTAATCCCAGCACTTGGTGGAAGAGGCAGGAGGATCTCTGTAAGTTCAAGGCCAGCCTGGTCTATATGGTGAGTTACTGGACAGCCAGGGCTGTTACACAGAGAAACCCTATCTCAAAAAACTCCAACCACTCAACCAACCAACCAAAAACAAAACAACTCAATGGAAGCATTTCCCTAAGATTCAAAAAAGCCCTGTATTTAATTTCCACTGCTGAAAAAAGTGTCTTGTACACATGAATATGACACTCACTAGAGTCACAGCTACAACAGAAGCAGAGTCTTGAGCTCAGGTTTCTTTGTTCTCTAACCTAAAACCTGTGCTATTCCCTCTGCAATAGCACACATCAGCATGTCAACATTTTGAACCATTTTCTCATCTTCACATATAAAAGCATCCACATGTTAGAAGTAAGCCTTAATGGACTATTACAACATACTTATATGTTCATGGATAATACAAATATATCTGGCTCACCAAGTAGCAAACTGCAATATTTATATCTCATCATTTATGTAAAAATTAATGCTGTTTTCTATTTCAAAAAATAAATGGTGTTTAAGCATAAGAAAAGAAAAAGTCAATAAAACTACCATATATGAAATAGATGGAGAATTCCAAGCATGCTTTTTTTGTTTTTCTTTTTTTTAAGTGCCAACACCACCTTCAAAATATAAGGTCATTTCTCTCCTAAAGTACCCACAGTCAACTTAATCATCACTTTGCAAGTAGCACTGATAATGACAGACATTTCCCTATAATGAATGGCAAATTTCATTTTAAGGACAAGTCTAAAATCCTTTTTCCCTTGCAAATAATCTAATAGCAGATTTCTGAATTCTTAGAAAATCAGTAAGAACATTCTCTCAAGAATGGGAAAATGATCTTGACAGATAAGGCACTAGTAACATCAGTAGTAAACCTTCAAAGTCCAAAGTAGAAGGTATGTACGGACCTTAAAAATGTCATTACCTCAATATATGAGCCCAAGATTCAAAATATTTTTTCTGAAACCAGCTGTTTTTACTGTACTGTTGCAGTAAGATGGCTGAGTGGACAACATGATTGCTAACACAAAATTTCTTTGTTTACTTTGCAAAAGTTGGATACATTTGTATAATAGATACTTTGAGACATGAAGAGGGCTTACTTACTGTCAGTATGCCATGCCAGAGCCCCACATCCTTTTTGAAGTCTAGAACATTCACAATGGTTTCAGCTATATGAGAGAAAGAATCAGTTTTACTTGACATGATAGAGCAGCATGAGTAAAACTTCAAGGAAAACCCATCACCTGAGGGGTCATCCTCGATTTTAGAAGAATATCATAAATAATACTCTATCTTCACAGAAATTTTATAGTCATTTATAGATGACTAAGAAGAGTGATGGCCAGGCTGGAGTGTGTTTTCAGGATAGTATTTGGGCTTGCCAGTAAACAGCAATAGCTGCCCACATACCACCACTGAAAAACATCTTACCATTACCAGACATGGTGGTGCAGGCTTGTAATGTCAGCACTTGAGAGGCTGAGAGAGCATGATCACAGGGCTTGACTATACAGCTAATTATTAAAGGCCATCTTGGGCATAAAGTGAGACTTCTAAAACACTGTCACATAACAACATATCCCAAATACAATATTACCACCCCATTTATGTCCGCCTTCCTGGGGCTTTCTTTTAATTTCTCCCACATGTGACCTATTTTCCTAACAGGGAAACATGAAGGGAGAAAAGATTTTTGCAAAGGCTTGTTTTGTTATATTAGAACTGTTTACTAGTGGTAGGGTAGGACAATAAAGGAGGCAAGATACCTCAAGACAGGGATGGTGCAATATTAAATGGAAATGAGAATTTCAAAGGGAAAAGAACAGGAAAAAAGCTGTAAAATATGCTACTGAAAACAATTATTTCCAAAGACCGAGGCAGTGATGCTGGACAGCCTGGCACCAAGAATTTTAGACCTTCATTTGACCTTGTTCTTATCAGATGATTCAACAGGGCACTTCAGTCACCTGTACACAGGCTCCTCAATAATTCTCAGTGTCCTGGGCATTTATCAATTCTAGGTTTTATTGCCTCCTCATTCCTTCTGGCAATATTTACCAAAGACTCAAGCATTCTATCTCCTGTTCCTCTATTAGAGACTAAAATATGGAGATAGACTAGACAGACTAATTAGAAATACAGATATCTAAAGAAAATATCCTAGATGCCTTTTTATAAATGTAAAGTAGAGAAATTTTATTTATATATGTGTTTATATTTGCTTCTGATATCTAAAGGGTGACAGCCCCAGAACTTCAAAGCATGCAGAACAGGACACACAAGTCACTGTTTTTGACAATAAATAAGCAGAGATTAGAGGACATGTGTCTAAGGGTGAGACAATCTAACCATTAATAGAGCATCTCTAACAGGGTGGGAAGATTACATGAACAGCAAAAAAAAAAAGGCAAGTCAGTTAGAAATGAGTTTAACTACTTGCTTATTCTGGTCTCAGGAACTGATGTCACTATAAAGTTGTCTGCTATGACTATGTCCTCCCTGTAAAGGTCGTTGGGGCAACAAGCCAAAGGCGTTTGGAGGGGTTGCTTTAGCTTTTCCTTCTCTGTGTCTAGTCAATCCTATTATCATGGTTACTGACATATACTCTACCTCTACCTGGAGAAAACACAACAGGAAAAACAAGTGTCCTCCAGCAAAGCTTGAAAAAGCCTACTTTTAAAACTTCAATATTGAGGAACTAAAACATGACACTTAGAGAGAAAGAACTTCTAAAGATATATGTTCATGTGCTGATGGGATTAGCACATGTGTGCCAACTGTGAGATGGACCACATATCTCCAAACCCATGTGGTAATGTTTTAACACCTTTTATGGGACTGAGCCTTCAAGAATGTAATAAATATTAAATGAGGACATGGGTGAGGGTTATATAGGTGCACACATGGAAAATGTCATATGAAGATACAGTAAGACTACATTATCCAGAAGGTTTGTATAGCCTACCATTGGCAGTATTCTTATTTCAGACTTTCCACTGCAGTCCCTGTGCCTTTGTAACACCAGATCAATTGATGCATTAACTCAACTACTTAAAGTTCACAAACTGATGGATGAAATTGGGCACAAACAGATGCTACTTTGATGAGTACCAGTAAGAACCACTCAAGCTGGCTCGTCATCAGTCATCCCTGGTCAGTGGGGCATCTCCAAAAACCCAGATCCAAGAGAGTCTCAGGGTCATCCACACCTTCTGTATAGCCGCAGGCCTGTGTGAGTGCCTGGCAGTGTGTCAGCAGTGCTATCCTCGTCACGGTCACCCCAAGAACGCTTCCATCTTTACACGTTTTATACTGAAATGAGACAGAAAGTATGGAAAGGAATTTTGACACACTTCTGGTCCCCACTCAATAGCTTTTAGTTATTTGAGACACTGTGAGTCTCTCCAAACTAGACTAGTGCAATGAGAAATGTACACTTTTCCCAGAATACACACCCAAACCCTGGGGAAAGATGACATCTATCTTACCTCAATATAAGCTGTGTCATTATTTGCATCTTTGATGTGTGGAAACCAGTCTCGAGGAGGTTTAGAGAGGTGTTTTGATTCTGTGACAAACCATAGCAACTTTGGCCAACCTTAGAAATAAATCATAAACTTCTTTTTAAGTAAATAGGATCTAGAAAAAAGATCTATAGAATTTCTTTCTCTATGATTACACAGCTTGCTTTCAAATACAACTTCAGCCTACATGGAATCTCTAGCATTCCCATATGTTAAACTGAAGACAGTATCATCAAAACATTGTTCAAGACAGCAGCAGCCACATCATGTCACTCCCCCAGATTATGAGCTACATGTATGATCAAAATTTTGAAATTCTAGAAAAATTTTATTCTGGATGCAACAGTACATTCTCCAACAAGTGAAAGGCCTACCTGCAGAACTGGACTGAAAGGGGAAGCAAATTCTCAGGGGCTCTGTGGCATACCTTTGAACTGTGGGATCTCTCCTGTTGGGCTTTTTGGAAGTCCTTTGTGACAGGCATCACTAGTCAAGGCAACAGTAACTCCACAGCTTCCAAGCAAGAAACCTATCTGCTGGCTCCCTGCATCCTGAAAGGTGATCAAGAAGAGAGTTCAGAATCTAAAAACCGGGCAGCAGTGGCAGAACCTTTAGTCTTAGTACTCATGAGGTGGAGGCAGTTTGAGCCCAGCCTAGTCTACAGAGTGAGTTTCAGGACAGTCAGGGCTATACATAGAAACTCAGCCTCAAACAACAAGAAGAATGTAGGACAAAAATGTACTCCTAGTCAAAGTACTGCCTCATCATCAAGGGTACATGGAAATAAATTGCCTTCTCTAAGACCCTTCTCTCCCAACCATGTTTGCATGTTTGCATGTGTGAATGTGTGTGTGTGTGTGTGTGTGTGTGTGTGTGTGTAAGAGAGAGATAAGGGAGACAAGACTGAAAGAGTGCAAGAGAGATCATAAGTATGAGCTCACACATAAAAAAAGCTGAGTGGGTAAAAAGATTGAGAGGGTTTGGGAAGGGTTATGAGAGGGGATAATATAATCAATATATGTTCTATAAAATTTTAAGTTAAAAAAACAAAAACAATGATTCTAAGGTTTCATTATCGTGAAGAGAAATTATCCATAACACCAACACCAAGCAATCTAATTTTCACACACTCAAAGACTGATTATAGAGATGTCACAACCTGGTAGAGTATAGAACCAGGAGGAACCTTCATCTAGAATAATGACAACCAGGATCACCTTTTCTATGCTGCATATGTCACATCTCAATGGAGTAACCAACACGAACTAAAATGGGCTATGGGTACAGGGATTAACTTTGGACACAGAAAGCCTAGTAAGGCACCAAGCTGCCAGGACTAAATGTTACCTTTCAGCAGATGTTACAGATGGGGCTGGCTGCAACAGCCTCAGTGGCTGCCTCTCAGTGTGAGTTTCATTGTCCCTATAACTAGTTTGCTTGTCATGAAGATCGATGGTAAGCAGCCTAGTCATCTAGATTCAACTTCTCTCCCATCAGCTCTTCTACTGTGTTGTTGACTTAAAAAGTAAAATCAGATCTCAGAGTACACAGTATTTCTGAAACTAAAAACATATCATGGTACAGGAAGGTTGAGGCTAACCTAGACTGACCCTATAAACAACATTCAAGAAGTCTGGTTTAACTCTCTTGCCTGTCCCAGGAAATCACTGTGCAAAACAGAATGCTTTGGTGTTTATTCATCAGCATTAACATTTCAAAGCTGTCAGATGCTAAGTATTTCAATTATCCTTTTCCTAATGTAGATTTAAAATCTATAGCCTCTTTATATGGATTTTTTTTTTCAAGGAGTAACAGCAAACAAGCTAATTGTATAATTAACATAACCCTGCAATGAGAGAAGTGATGTGAACTTCACTATATGGGGTCAGACTCTATCCTGGAAACATTTTAGTGGGGCTTTTTATTGTTGTAATACTGTTTTCAAATAAAGCCAAGACATTATTTCTCTGATGAAATGAGGCAGGCAGAAGAAGTAAGTCTGATGAGCAGGAAGCAGGCTGCTTCTCAATCTTATGAATGCCTTGCTGAGTCAAGCAAATACCATGGCTGTCTCTTGGTGGGGAGTGACTGGGATCAGAGTTACCCACAACTACCTGCAGCACACATGCAGATAAGAAGGCATGACACTCTGATCTTGTGCCTAAAGCCAGGAGTTCAACCTCCTTTCCCTCAAACAATAAACACATGTACATAAATAGACCCCCTAAAAGGCTAGGAACATAATTAAATTGAAAGAGCATTTGCTAAACATGTACGAATTCCTGGGGTGTTCAATCCCCAGTACTGAGAAAAATTTTAGAAAGAGAAGGAAAATAAGAAGTGAGAGAGGAGATTGGCATGAGAAAGAGGACACCCCTGCAGTATAAAAGAGTGGGAGCCATATGATAAAAGGACCAAGATTTCAAGACTGTCATCAATAAGTATTAACTGTTGTCTTTAGTTGCACCTCCTAGTCTACAAATGACCTCTCCTGAGGCTAGACATTAGCTTCAGATAAAAGCTGCCAGGTCACTCACAGCTCCCTCAGGCTAACACCAAACACACTCTAAAAGCCAGCATCCCCTACAGCCTTCTACATCCAACATTCAATCAAAATGGTGGGATGAGGTGATGCATCAGACTACATCAAAACAAACAAAGGGCAAAAAAGAACTTCTTGGTCCTGACAAATCTCTGCTTCTGACCCAAAAAACAGGATAAACAGGCTACAAATCCACATAGCAGCAATGGCTTCCTGTGGTCCTCAAGGTCCCAGCAAAGGTATCTGCTTCCATCTGGCTGTATGAGAGGCCATGCCTGGGAAACAGTCACCACATCTCAGGATGTGAAATGAGATAAATCTTCTTAAACACATACTGTGACTTTGACATCATCTGCCAAGTACTTCGCTCCTAAAAATAAGCATGGCTGTGACAGGTAGTTTTTTTTTTTTTCCTCAGGTAAGAGCATATATGCAGACACACCATACTCAGAAGGGAAGAGAGGCAGGCTTGTGTCACCACAACTCCTATCCATCACACTCCGGGCAGTAACACAAGGGGCAGCATATGTTGATCATCCCCTTTACAATCAAATTTTGTAACGTTTCTCCTTTAATAAAAGCTATATACAAGCCCGAATTTAAATATTTCTATTTATTTTCAAAAACTTCAACATACAAAAGGCTGATAACACATTTGTTTAGAAATCACTTATGTGTGGCTTCTGTGACAGTAACTCCTCACATCATCATATCAAATTTTCATCTAAGATAAGTCTATCAACTAATGTCTTTTTAGCTATGTTTATAATGGAAACCTTCAAGTACATACAAAGCCAGTGATAAGAAAAAGCATCCCCATGTGTATATCATCCAGTGTTAATAATTATAAATTTTTAAGTATGCTGGCTTCATCAATTATCCTCTCTATATAAGTCATATTCATAGAAAATGTTTATACTCAAGGAACCCAACATAGACTCATGAGTGAGTATGCCCAGACTCAAGATCCCAAGTCTACTGAGTACCTCTCTCAAAATGCCACTGTTTATATAAAGTAGTAAGCATATACATCTCTGACATTATTCCTTCCAGAGATTCCATTTGAAATGATATTGGAAACATTCCTTGTTTTTATTGTTTGTTTATTGCCAGACAGGGTCTCATTTAGTAGCCCACATTGGCCTCATTACGGGCAACCCGCCTATTTCAGCATCCCTAGTGCTATGATTACAGGTGAGTGTCACATGTCCCCATTTTGAAACATTTACTAGCACAAGCAACCAATCAATCATGATTAGAACCCTCTGGAGAAAACCAGATATCTTTGTCAGCATATACAAAGGTTCAGGCAGCAAAAGATCCCTATGGCTATTATGCAGTTGTTCAAGTTACAGCAGGAAGGGAATGACCAGGCCAGAATAAGCTGTTTTGTTCTGTCATCACTGGCACACAAAGTCAGATTCTTCATTCTGCTAGCCTGGCCAAGTCTATGCAGTAGCTATTACTTTGTACCTAGGTCATCACACCTGTGGAGAACCTTTGCTCCTCACGGGCATCTTGGTCTAGCTTACTTTTCAGGTTAGCAAACTCACATGGCTGGCAGAATACAGGTTCAGTCATCATGAGATAGTGATAGTCATTTTCCATATATACAATGACAATTCAAGTCTCACCGACAAAGTTGTAGGTTGGCTTTCTCTTGTCCCCCTACCCTGTCCTAATCAAACTATAAGCTGGCTCACCAACTTCTCAGTAAAAATGCCTAGATGTTTCCTTTCACTAACAGGATTAGAGAAAAAAACAAAGGCAAGTTAGTACTTAGATGGTGAAAAAGTTTTAGGACTGAGAATGAGGAGTATTCTAGAGGATCTAGAGGACGATGAACAGGGAGATACAAGAATTAGGCTTCATATATGGTATCACCTACTCATATACTTGTCTTATTTTGCTTCCAATTGTCTCCAAGTAAGAACAATCAAGTTAAAACTAGAACAAACAAACAACAACAACAAAAAAAAAACTGCACAGGCCAACAGGCTCCTATGTTCTACAGGCACAGGGCAGAAAAGAACGTTTAGCATCACTGTTAGGAAAAAGCAAAGATTATTTCATACATGCTGGAATGGCTTTTTATCAAACAGGTAAATCATAACAGGTGAAGACAAAACTGGGAAGAAACATAAACCCTAAAAACTATTAGTGGTGCTGAAAACTACTACAATGATCCTGGGAAATAGTGTAGAGACTCCTAAAAATACTAACACTAGAGCTTCTACAGCCCTAGTGGCTGCAGGCAGCAAACCATATTAGGGAGCGCCAGTTATGCTGGTGAGCAGTATACACAATATCAGCTTCTTCTTGGTCCCACAGTACAAATACAGAGTAAAGATAACAGCAAGTTTAGTCATCTTAATCAGAGAGGATGATATGACCAATCAGAGGTGAACCTGGAATTTGACAATATCCAGACAACTGAACACAAGGCAAGGACCACCAGACAGAATAAAGACAAGTCAATGAGTTCAATTATCTACCTGGCTTTCTATGTAATGATACTAAGGAATGAGAAAATAGATCAAGATAAAACAGCTCCATGCTGTGCTGACAAATAAACTGAAGCTCCACCGAGATCTCACACCTGCATGTGAGACATGCTGTGTGTGAATAACTGTTTCCTTAATAGATGAAACTGAAAAAAATCTGTTCTAAGCATTAGAGACAATGATTACATGTCACTGCACTTGCACAGCAAAGATAAAAAGCCATTTACAAAACTGTAGTTGGCACATTCTCACCCAGCACATTCATTTGCCACTAAGCCTGTCACTTCCCTCTAATAAGGTTTAATGAACAATGAGTTCTTTACCTTTCTTGTGAGTGGTACTTCAATGGGGACAGGAACAACTTCAGCCAGAAGGCAACCATAGAAGGCCACCATGAAAGCAGCAGGGTCATTGTTAGGGAACACTAGCGCCACCTAGAGACATGAACGACACAGCCGACAAACAGCACAAATGAATTATCTTTCCACAGACAAAAGCATGGAAATTCCAAGACTTCAACACAGTAGTACAGGCCTGTAAGACCAGCACTCAGGAGGCTGAGGAAGGAGAACTGTTCAAGGCCAGCCAGCATGGGCTACATAGCAAAAATATATCTAAAAAGTGATGGATAATAAATATTTTATGCAAAACAAATATTTTATGCAAATGCATAGTAAGAAATACTTTAATAAGTGTCCCATACTTTTTTCCCCACTTACATGGAAGGAAAACATTAACAACTGTCAACTCTAGTACCATTACTAGACAACAGCTCATAATTTTTGCTCCTATCCTTCCATAGCCATGCAATTTTCATATATATAAAAAGTGAACATAATATGTGTCTTTATTCTTTTGACTGAGCTACATAAATAACTCCTTGTATTCTGATATATAGTTCTCACAACTGTAATTAAATACTTGCTAAATAGTTGGGTAAAAAGCTTGGGAGCTAGACCCAGATAGGACTTAATTCAGGTTCTAAGGTACTTCCAAGTTCTGGGATCTTAAGGACAATTTTAGCCTCTCTAAGACTTGGTTTCCTTGTATGTAAACAAGAACAATAATAGAAACTACATCTGATTGTTATCATAAAAATCAAATGACATAGGAGTTCAATGTGAAGCATGATACATCACATCATATGTATCTATAAGCATGTACTACTAGTAATCTTTGTATTACTAGTCGTGGCATAATTTCAACATCAGTCTCTTAGGTTGTTCATGTACATTTTCACTGCCTACTACTATAGCTAAGTATTTAACTCATATTTGACTGTTCCTGGTCCTTCCTTGCTCATTCAGCTTGATCACTTCAGCCAGTCTGAGGGTAGAATATTATAACTCACCACTGAATAATGCTGGATGTAATTGCTAAATAAACTTTCCAACACTTAACAATATGGCATATCTTAAGGATAGCAGTTTTCCTTCTTATGGATTCCTTTTCATATCCCATTTTTACCCTTTCAATGTCTTGCTAAGTTCTCTAGAATTTGTGTTTAATATGCTGAAATAAAAATTTCTTGATATATTTTTATATTTTACATTATATATTTGATGTTTTAAATGTGTTTTTTTTTATATTCACAGATAATAAATATTTGACCCAACTTCTCCATACATTTTAAATGAGCAGAAACAATTTTGGTGTGGACATAATATTCTGAGAAATGTGTTAAGTGGCTTTATAATTATGACACTATCAGAAAATGTACTCATGTAAACTAGAACGCTATGACTTTATTAAGCAATATTTTCTGGAATGTCATTCTACATGCAAACTGTCACTGAATGTCAGTATGTGGTACATGACTACAACACAGTCAATTTAATATTTATCCTACCCTAGTGCTCTCTTAATGTTCCTTCCTACTCTCTGGTTTCAAAAAGCTCCTATATAATAAGGTCTTTAGGATGCTGCTTCTATTTCCACACCAGCTCCTCTAGCATGTTTCAGCACCTTCAGTGTTAACTCTTTACAAACCAAAGTAGGTATATTTTCACAGACACATAATTCTAGTGATTTAGCACATATGCATTATTTTTGTAGTTTCTTATTCTGGAGTTCCAAATGGTTTCTTTAAAAAATGTTCTACATAGGCCTTATTAATTTAGTAAGACTATTACTGACATAAAAGGACTGTGATGGAAGTTATGAACACAGGAGCTGTATATCTTAAATTTGGTTGTGCTGGTTGTTCAGCAATACAGGATAGTTGGTAGAAACAAAACTAAGTTCTAGAATACATGACTTCTTTTCTGTATGGCTAGAAAACCAGCTAGATGAACAAGCTGGAAAAGGAATAAGATGACTTATTTGTGTGTAAGTGTATTAACTAAAACTAATTCTTTGAGACTGAGGTCTCAATGTATATCTGCCTTCATTTGAGGAAGTCAGTGTGCACGGACAGCACAATTTCAGATGGGGAGGTTCATGAAGAAACAAGAGACGATTATAAGTTTATAATGTTCCCAGTTGACTACTGCTATATGATTTCTCCTCACAATGCAGGCCAAGAAGTCTAAGAAAACTGAACAAAGCAGCAAAACATGAAAACTCCCCAGTCTGATGGTCCCATCTGTTTACAATGAATGCATACTCATCTTTCACATCCAACCATACTCTACTAAGGAGGAAGAACAAGGTGAATTCTGGGATCATAAAAAAGAAGCTATCTAGTTATGTGAATCTCACTTACCCTGTCTCCAGGTCGTACCATAGGTTCTTGCTTTGTACCTAATTTATGTAGAATGTTGTAAGCAACCTTCATACTTCTTGTCCATAGTTTGCCTGTTAATAATATAAAGTATAAATACAGAAGCAACTTAAACAACATACACATGCATTTTCAGTTACATTCAACTGTAAATATTAAGTGAGGGAGCATTTTCAAAGTCAAGCACATACATAAATTTTGCTAAGTATATGTGGTTGGAAAGAAGTAACTGTCATGTAGGAGACTATTGACAAAAGGGGAACAAGGAAACAAAACTATGAAACTGAAACCTAAAAATGTACTCAGAAGTAGTAACAGAGATTTTAAAAACAGCAGAGACACAGGGAAGGAGGAGAAAGAGAGAAAGAGGAGGAGAAAGGGAGGAGAGAGAGGGAGAAAGGAAAAGGAGATGGGGGAGAGAGGACAGGAGAAGAAGGGAGGGGAGAGGAGATTAAAAGTTTAACTTTTGCCTGTTTAGCCAATCTTATGCTTGATCTATGACAGGAAAGGAATTGATGGGACATAAGGTCATAAGTTTCTTATTAGATAATAGTATACAGCCATGGGAATGGGGTCTTAAAATCCTCTCTCACAAAGTTTATTCAGAGATTTATTTTTATTTTAATCCTTCAACTTAAGTTTCTAGAATTATGATGGAAAATATGTAATGAAAGCTGACACACTGCCAGCAAATCATCAGAGCAAGGCCTTAACACCCTTAATTCCTCTTAGTGTATAACACACTTATTGTAAAGCTACAGAAAAGTGTTATTGCCACATTTCTTCTGAGTTAAGTATGGGGACAGAAAGTCCCAATGCGAATTATAAAACTATATCAGTGATATCTATCTCTGTTTAAAAAAAAAACAAAAAACTTTTATCTATTTATTTGCCTTGGTGCTTGCCTGGAACTGGAACTACAGACAGCCGTCAGCTGGGAATCGAACGTGGGTCCTCTGGAAGAGCAGACGGTGCTCTTAACCACTGAGCCATCTCTCCAGCCCCCAGTGATATCTATCTCTTATTAATGTGTCCTGTGTGGGGAACTACGATGAACACAAACTGTAAAAATGTTTCTGACAGGTCATTTGAAGCCTGATCTCCTGCAAGTTATAAACTTCTCAGAGTGATCATTTTCTAATCTCAGGATTTAGAGATTTTAAAAGAGGAGTCTTTGCACTTAGGTAAAAATAATGACAAATATCTATAATCATTTTTAAATTCTGAATGCCCACAAAAATTCTAAAGTAGAATGTAAATGTAAAAGAGAGAGAGAGAGAGAGAGAAAGACACACACACACACACACACACACACACACACAGAATTTTCTTTTCCTAGAAGTTTCTACATGTTTTATTTAAGAACAAAACCAAGCTCTGAAGGAACTTCACATTCCAAGCCTTAATCCTATGCCTGTACATTTCCAGGTAATTATGAGTAGTATCAGGTAAAATAAAAGTGACTTCAAATCCAAGGAGAGTTCTTGCATACATAAGGCATTTTGTAGCACAGCCTAAAACATTCAACTATTAGGAGCTTTCAAAATAAATCAAGATTCAAATAAATACATTCATGTAAAAGTATTATAATATAGAGCAATCTAATTATGTCTCAATATAGCCAATGTCTAGTTTTCCTCTTGAAAATAGAAAGTATTTTTATTTATAACACCGTTTTAATTTTAAAAACTTGAATTTGTTTTATTTCTCATTAGAACTATAGCTAACTGAATTAATGTTGCTGTTATTTACCATTCATAAGATTCATCTCCTTGTCTGCCTCTTAGTGGACAGTGAGCAAGGAGAATGTTTTATTGTTCTAACTTTCAGGATAATTTTTGACTCTCAGTACATGCTAATTACTTTTTTGGGATTTTAATAATGTCATAGGCAAATACCAATCAAGTCCATAATCAGGGTATGCAACTTAACATAATTATTAAGTATATTATTACTAGATGTTAAGATTTCATGCATATTCACTTTATCTGAATCCCATAGATCTTTAACATCATTTGATATCCTATTTGGGGAGGGTACTTCTCTATTAATAATCAGCACTTCTTGAGAAACAACACAGGGAGCTGGGTTGTTTTCTTTTCCCCCATAAATACTTTAAGGTTCCATACTTTCTTTATTGTGAACAAAATTAGAGAACTATTCTAGCTGAATAATTACATTTTGTTATCACTGAATAAGAATAAAAAGTAATGTGTTGTAAACAAACCAATCATTAAAACCATTATAGTTTGCTAATGCTTCAACTTCATTTTCAGTTGGGATTTTTAGAAGTTGATATCATTATACAACTCACATACAATCTAGTTTTACATAGAGTCTCAAGGAAAGTACAAAATGCAAACTTTTGGGAAATTCCTTGAAATATACTTAGTATTTTTACACCTTGTAGTTTTCTGAGAAAAGGAAACTGAGTAAGTGCACTTGCTAGTGGAAATCAAAGACAAGAAAGACTTCTGAATGGGTGATAGGGACTATTTTCTTTAACTTCTCTTAGATTTGAAGTCTAGGCTACTGTATAGACAATGTAACTGCAGATAAAAGAGAAAGACAGATATGCAGAGGGTGTTACAGTTATCAGAAGAACGTATCACCCATAAAACTGGGGCAAGAATTAGAAATACTTACTAGTAACAAGTTATAATAAAGTGGTGGAAAGACTAGTAAAAACTTAATCTACCTTAATGCATGCTTGTTGGTCACTAAAATGCACACAACTTCTGAGACAAACACAAAGGTTGATGCCAGCCAGTGTCATCCCCCCCCTTCCATGGTCACACCCCGACACAGAAGTAGATAAGTGTTGGAGTCATTAGTTGTAAAACAGCAGTGATTCCAAGCACATAATTAGCTTTCAGAATTAATCTGACCAGGCATGAGGGTCACACGCAAAAAAAAGTCTCCTCTTTTTGATTAATAAAACCTTTTTTTAAAAGCATTCTTTAAAAGTAAGTACAACAAAAAGCTTATGCTAAATCACACACAATAATCTCTATCTACTTTAAAGTGTCCAATGTAGCCTCAAATACAACGGGACCTTAAAAAATATATACTGCCAAACTTAATATACTTCTAAGTCCAAATCCAATTTTGGTACATAAAATACAGAGGTGCCTCTGGGGCCCCACTTTCAAAATTCTGGGATCTACCTAGTCTTATTATTTACATAGCATCTGTCTCTGAACCTTGGTGGCTAATTAAAAACTGAAGTTCTTTCCTCATAATTACCCAAAGTGTTTATGACATAAAAACAAAGCAAAGGTTTTTTGTGCTGTTTTTTAAAGCACCATCAAATGCCATCTATGCAGATGTAAAATGAGCCAATTGTTCTTGTAGCTATAAAGCTTAATTCTTTGTAAAGCTGATTCCAGGAGTATGAAAGTAACTGTAGTCTGTTTTCTCCATGGTGATGGAAGTAAGAGAAAGACCTCTGTCTAGCACACATGTGCAAAAGTTTGGTCTGCATTAAGTATACTATGAAAAGAATTCAGTGAAACCTGTTTCTCTAGCTTTCTGCAATGTGTTTCCAGATTCTGCTGCTTCTGAGTTATAGGTGTCAAAGTGGAGCCAGTCAGAAATAATCATAAATACCATAAACCTGAATGCTGAAACAATGAAAAATTAAAATCTTTGAAGTTTAAAGTCACAACCCTAAAAGTAAAATTGCAGACACTGAAATCCCAAAGTGCCAAATCCTGGGCTGGAGATGTGGCTCAGCGGTTAAGAGCACTGACTACCCTTCCAGAGGTCCTAAGTTCAATTCCCAAAGTGCCAAATCCTG
The DNA here is from genome assembly GCA_004025045.1 of Sigmodon hispidus. Lineage (NCBI taxonomy): Eukaryota > Metazoa > Chordata > Mammalia > Rodentia > Cricetidae > Sigmodon > Sigmodon hispidus. The sequence goes on from PVIH01001040.1 coordinate 48,456, forward strand.
AAAACTAATTCTCACTGAGAAAGTTGGAGAAGACTGTCAAAGGGACAGAATGAGGAGTAAGATCTAGGGATGAGGTTATTGTCTTCACTTACATGCATGATGTTATCATGTGATGTAGAAGAAATACTTAAAAATATGGACAAATACCATCTTGGATATATCTATAAGGTTGTTTAGAGATGCAAGTGGGTCTGAATAGACCAGGTAGAGATTATCAACCTTGATATTGATTGATAACCATCTAACCAGCCAGCAGACCAGAAAGAACAGAGGCAGAAAGTGAACTGTTCTGTCTCTGAGAATTGCAAAGATTTTCTTTGCTGCACCAGAGAACACTAGGTTGGGGAGCAGAAGTTAGCTCACTGACAGTATGTGTGCCTGACATGCACAAGTCTTGTATTAAATCCCTATCAGTGCAAAAAAAAAAAAAAAAAAAGGGCATAAAACAAGCATAAGTCCAGAATCAACAGCCTCTGGATTCAACAATCCACACCATTAGCTTCCCCAGTAGGCTTTTAATTTCCTATTATTTTTGAATGTCAGTATTACTTTTGTTTAATTTTGTATACTGTGTCTTTTATTGTTGTATTATTCCTATTCCAATACTGGAGGTACAAATGATATAGACTTTCAGACAGCACTAACTCATTTTAGTCTATGCAGGTGCCTAAGTATCAATATTGTTTGAATATTTAATGCACTGAAATTTCCTCAAATTAATGGTTGTGCTCATTATGCACTTGTACTCTTCTAAGATAAAATTTCCAAGATCCTAGTTCTCAATACTGATCCAAATGGCTTTCGATGAGTTAGTCTTGTCAGAAGACTTGGACTATCCACTATGGCATTCTAGAGAACCACAGTTATAAAGCTAGAAGTATATAATAGCCAACAGTAATGATACACATGAAGACATTTGCTTTCTGACTTAGTTCTTTATGAACGGAGCTTATCTGCTTGTAACTCTTAAAGCTATATGACTTGAATGAATAAATTTGAGTATTTAGCTTGGCAAAAACTTCTCTATTCTTACACAGATTATTGTAGAAAATGGCTTATGAAGTATACGTCAACATTTTTCTAACTTTTCTGATATAAATCTCCCTTTAAAAATGTAAATGAAGCCAGGTGTAGTGTATGCTTTTAATTCTGGCAACAGGGAAGCAGAAGGTGGGTGGATCTCTGTGTGTTAGAGGCCATCCTGGTCTACATAGCAAGTTCTAGAGTAGCCAGGGCTACATATAGAGACTCTGTCTCAAAACAAAACTAAAGACACGTGTGTATGTATGTGCATATGTGTGTGTGTGTGTGTGTGTGTGTGTGTGTGTGTGTATGTATAAAATACATGTCTTTTAAGAATTTTAAATATTTTTCCATGACTGTATTTTTGAGATTTAAAACTTCTGGGGTTTTACATGTCAGGAATTTCCATCATTTTTCAGTTTTAGCATCTGGGATTACAGCATGCTGGTACTTTGGGGAATTATGATTCAAACCAAGGCCCAAAAGTTTGTTATATACTTCCTATTGATCCCCAACAAAAATATTCATTTGAAAATACAAACACAAGATCTAGCATCACAGTGGAGTTATAATCACAGCTTTATATATCCATTTCTTGTTTGAAGTTTTAAAAAAAGTAGTAACTCCTTTACCAACACAAAGTAATTTTACTAAAAATTCTTAAAATTTTCCTCTAATTTTAAACCAAAAATGAATAAGGTAACACACACCTGAAGATAAGTATGCACTTTTCTTTCCATTTGGTAGCAGTTAGGTGCAGGAATGACAAAGGACAGAGAGTGGACCTTATAAGTGATATTATGAGATTACCGTAAGTGAGGATGTACAAGGGTTTTCCATTTGTGTCCATAGTAGTCAGGCAGGGGGCCTTTGGTGAGATGGTCCCCCATCGTTGTAGTGCAGCTTCTAAAGAGGGTGGCCAGTTTGTGACCACTCCCAGCTGTTCCCCTCTTGTGGCCAGCATCTGGGCACCCTCTGGCTTTGGCTGGTTTGGATCTGGTTGTTGAACTAAATACATTTAAATATAAGATTATAAAAAAAAATATCCATGTTAGTACAATTTCTTTAGAGTTTATAAAAAAATCTAAGAGATTCATATTTAAGGCATAAATGTACCAGCTGACAGCAAACATGCTTTTCTAGAATCAAAATCATTATGGATGTAACAAAAACATTGAGCTTTTACAATTTCCATGGCAACACAGAATGGAGAATTTAGGTGGTTGTAAGAACATTTGTAGATAACAGACAAATTGAACCATAATGCCTAGAATCTCACATTTAAGTGCATCGGTTTAAAGTTCTAATTATTAGCACACAGTTTTCAAGACTCTAAAAGGCTCAGCTCTCACATTAGATTTTTTCTTTAATGATGAGCAGAAATCTTCTACAAATACTCTGAATAGCAAAGCTTGATGAGTTTTCATGAGTAAAACTAAAATAAATGCTTTATTGTAGAACATACTGTTCCTCTTCTTTTACTTTATATAGGTGTTAGCCAGTGGTGGTGGCACATGCCTTTAATCCCAGCACTCAGGAGACAGAGGCAGATGTATTTCTATGAGTTCAAGGCCAGCCTGGTATACAGAAAGAGTTCCAAAACAGCTAGGCCTCACAGAGAAACCCTGTTTAAAAAAAAAAAAAATGTTTAGATAGGTGTGAAACTGAAATAATTTCCCCTAATTTTTTTAATATTTATTTTTACTTTTTATGTGAATTAGTGTTTTGCCTGATAACTGTGTAAGGGTGTCATATCTTGGAATTACAGACAATTGTTAGCTGCCATGTGGATGCTGAGAATCAAACTCAGGTCCTCTGGAAGAACAGTCAGTGCTCTTAACTGCTGAACCATCTCTCCAGCCTGTATTTTCCCTATTTCTAAAAAATATTCTTTCTCAGAGTTTGAGTGATACTGTCACCTGCTATCTGTAAAATCAGCTGTGTCTTCTATAAATTTTACACAGTTTTTCAGTTTTCATGTGTATGTATGTGGTGTGTGTGTTTCTCCATATGTAAAACGGTGTGCATATGTAGGCTGAAGGTTGGTATTAGGAATTGTCCTCCATCATTCTTCTACCTTATTCATTGAGGCATTGGCTCTCAGTCAAACCCAGAACTCATGGATGTATCACTCACCAGCTTGCTCTATACTTTCCAAGTATAGATCTCATCTATACTTTTCAAGACTGCATTTTACATGGGTTCTGGGGGATCTGAAATTCCATCCTCATACTTGTACCTAAGTGCTTATCTCATAAGTCATCTGTCTCTCCATCCCTCAGCTGAGTCTTTTTTTTTTTTAAACAGATTTATTTATTTATTTATTATGTATACAGTGTACAGAAGAAGGTACCAGATGTCATTATAGATGGTTGTGAGCCACCATCTGGTTGTTGGGAATTGAACTCAGGACCTCTGGAAAAACAGTCAGTGCTCTTAACCTCTGAGTCATCTCTCCAGCCCCCCAGCAGTTGAGTTTTAACTTCAATTAGCAGATTAAGAAGCTTGGGTTTGATGCAACATACAAATCCATTTTGTTTCAAATTTAAGTTATCGAGTTAAGGACTCCCATTCATTATAGGTAAGATGGAGGGCATAGTCCCCAGCATGCTTCCCCAATCTTATAAACTTGTGTAGAAATGCCCCTTTGGCTTTGAGCCAAGAATCTCTATAGTTTCATTTTGTTTTGTTATCATGGCACTGAGTCCTTACAAAGTGGTCCAAATCACAGAAGAGAGTCACATTCTACTGAGGGGTCAGATGGCTCCAAAGCTCAAATTGCTTAGTATTTGGTGTACCTTTAACATATTCATTGGGAACAGCAACCTGCCCTCTAACTTAGAACTTTATTATCAAGAAAAGGCAAGATTATCACATTAACAAAACAAAACCATTTTGGCAGAAACTGTAGCATCGTACATAGAACTACAGGGCCTCATAAAACAAGAGGTAGAAAAAAAAATCACCTTCTAACAATTCCTCAAAATCATCTACAAAGAATTCCCGTAATGGGGGTCGCTTCGGTCGTTTAAGGGTATTGACAAGCTGCTGAATTTTTGCTGATACCCGGCTACTTACTGGAACACCTGAAAAAAATATGAACCACAATGAAAATGAACTTTGGAAGAAATAAGATAACTTATGGAAAAATTTCCCAAACAACAGTGTTTTTGTTTCCTGTAGTAGGAATACAGCATAAAGCCTTATACATGCTAGACAAAGTGTCTAAGCACTGACCTGTACTTCCATTAATTCAAAAGGACTTTAAATCTTAAAAAAGAATTTCAGAACCTAAAAATTATTATAGGTCTGAAAATATGAAAAAAAATAGCCATAATTCTTAACATCTAAGCATAGTATCTTCTTGCCAATTACTTCCAGTCAATTAGGTTCAGATGAACCCTAGACCAGTGGTTTTGAAGTTTAGGTGAGTATGATTCTGGGGTGAGGGAGTATACAATGAGAAACACTGAACTCCACAAAACAGGAGTCACAATTTACCTAGTTCAGGAACTTGACCAATTCCAAAGATAAGAGAAGTTTTTAAATAATGACAAGAATAACATCAATCATCAGTTTCAACAATGGGTATGTCAGAGAATGAAAGTCAACTTGGTAGAATGCAAGACACCCAATTCTGTAAGAAATGGAATTGCTACAGTTTTAATTAAATTGATCTTTATCAGGGCTCCAACCATGCCGAGGACAGTGTACTATTTGTTAAAGATACAACCAGAACTCTTTTATTTAATTGTGAACCACCAAGTCATCATAACAACATCAACAAACACTGTAGGAAGCACCTTACTATAAGACATACCATCTCCAGTCTCCATGAGTTCAGCATTGCCATACTTTGGTGCTGTCCGAGATGTGGTAGAACCCTGAGGCCTTTCCACTTGTATCGAGTGTTCTGAGGTGTATGTGGTTACATCAGGAGGTGCAGAATGATTTTCTGTAAAGAAGTAAGAACACAATTTTTGGATGAACCCCATGGTTATTCCAAATGGTAAGCAATAGGGCCTCTGACAAATTCATATTAAAAGATCACTTTGACCAAACATGGTGACACAGGTATTCCTAACACTTGGAAGCAGATGCAAGGAAGACCACAAATTTGAGGTCAGCCTGAACACATATATGCCTCATAACACAAAAAGGAAGAAAGATTATTCTAAACAAATATTGGCCAAAAACTATTCAAACAAAGGTGATTAATTTTAAGATATTGTGTACCATCTCTAGTGAAAAACAGATAAAAATTCAGATTTTGTTTCTTGACAGGAGTGTCATTAATGAATTATTGTAGCATTTTAACTAAATTAATGTCTGATATGAGGAAAAAGTGTTATGATCAATGTGCTTTTCATAGAAACAAATCACTTTTCTTTGACAACAGAGCCAGTAAACAACTCAAGTTTTGACCCAGAGAGCCTAGGACTTAAATGGCAACACTGCTGATTCCAGGAGATCCCAGGATGCATTTTGATCTTTCTGTGCCTTAGTTTTCTTTCCTACTAAATTGAAGCACTAATGGTGATCCCTTTAGGAATTAAGTAGATTCAACAAATTAATACATGCAAATATTCTCAAAATATTCCTGAAAAATGGTTAGAGACATCAAGAAATAGTTAACTATTTTAACCAAAACATGAATAATCCTAAATAGTTGCTAAAAAAAAAAAAAAAAAAAAAGCTTATAATCTAACATGTATTAAGTCTCATGCCATGGCTGTCCTAGTTAGAGAGTGCTGTGGTCACTATTGCTGTGATCAAATACCATGACCAAAGAAACTTAGGGAGGAAAGGGTTTATTTGGTTTACATCTACACAGCACTGTTCATCATCAAAGGAGTTCAAGGCAGGAACATCAACTCAACCTGGAGTCAGGAGCTGATGTAGAGGCCATAGAGATGTGCTGCTTACTGGCTTGCATCCCATGGATTGCTCAGCCTGCTTTTTTATGGGAACCAGGAATACTAGCCTGGAAACAGTACCACCCACAATGGGTAGGGCACTCCCTCATCAACCACTACCTAAGAAATGCCCTACGAGCTTGACTATAGCCCTATCTTGTGAAGGCATTTTAAAATTAAGATTCCCCTCCTCTCTAATGACTTTTGCTTATGTCAAATTGACACAAAACTATCCAGTACACATGAATGATAAACTGTAAAAATATCCCCTATAATATTCAAAATTAAGTTCTTAAATGGTTAAGTGGCAAAAGAACAGATTTTTATGATTATTAAGGCATTAAGTAGACCATATCCACAAGATGATCAATGAATTATACATCTGTAAGTTCTAATAATGTGTGACAGAATGATAATTTTGATTCATTAATGCATATGTCATGGAAATTGTACACTGTTTTCTTTATATGTTAGAAGTATATAGTCTTGTACTACTAAAGGTAATTGTCATAGTCACTGTTCTATTGCTGTGACGAGATACCGTGACCAGGGCAATACTTATAAAAGAAAGCATTTAGTTGAAGGATTGCTTACAGTTCTAGAGACTCAGTCCATTATCATCATAGCAAGAGCTGGCAGCAGGAATGACAGGCATAGTACTAGAGAAGTAGTTGAGAACTACATCATGATCTGCAGGCAGGGAGAGTGTGCCTGGACTCAGCATAGGCTTTGAACCCCCCACCCCAGTAACACACTTCCTCCAACAAGACCACACCTCCTAATCTTTCTAATCTTTTTGAACAGTGCCATCCTTTAGTGACTAAACATTCAAATTTATGAGCCTATGGGGGTCATTCTTACTCAAACTACTACAGTGTCATTCATACAGAAAAGCTTTTTTTTTTGTCCACTTCAACCTTACACTAAGATTCTGCTTAATACAAGATTTTATCAATAAAAGCACAAAATCACCACATAGGACAGTCTATAAAAAGCATACATTTTCATGGCCACAGAACTAAAACAAGAAGGTCGAAACCACTGTGTTGGACCTTAGCCACAAATGTGCACTTCAGGCAACAAGAGTTTTGGGGGGTATTACAAATAAATTTTGTCAAGTAGACAAAATATGCAAATATCAGACATGTGGATAATAACTGAATTTCTATAGAAATTAGCTTGCAAATGGTATACAACTCTGTTGGAGAAAGATTGGTAGTTGGGAGAGGGTAATCTGTCTTCCTGAGCTTCTTCAAATGGACACCATGGGTGACCAACCCATCTGACCTACCAGAGCTAGCTTGGAAGTCCTTGGTTCCAAATACTTGGACAAAAGGTTTGAGAAATACGCATAGGGCTAAACCACATGGGTCCAAGTTCTGTTACCAAGCTTCTATGTTTCTGTTTCCTATTTTATAGAATAGATGTAACACCTATCTTATACTCACCTTGCATAATTGGAGAGAAGGATATATGCATACACCAGTTCTGTACTTCACTATCACTGGGTGCACACACTTGTCCTAGAGGAGATATTCTCACCAGCATGACATTCTATGACATACACTAGTATATTCAACAGCTAGTATCTATCATTTATTTGTTTGGGGCTTGAATCATGGGATATTTTATAGAATCAAAGTTGGGAACAGTCTCTTAAACAAACTATTCAGCATGTTCCTTCCTAAGAGTACCTGATCTTTCATGGTCTGAATTCTCAGTGTGCAACCAACTCAATACATCACAATGGGACTATATATTTAGGGTCAGGTACTTTGCAGATAATTACATTTTCTTAAAAAAAAGAAGCTACTACAATGGACCCTGGACACTACAATTGATACCCTTATCAGAGAGAGGGATTAGGACAGAGATGGCTCAGTGAATTACTGAGCAAGTTTGATGACATCAGTTTGATCCTTAGAGACCACAAAGGGAAAAGAAAGAACAGACTTGCAAACACTGTCTTATGATCTCCACATATGTTCCATAGTGTACATGCACTCTCAACATGCATACGCAAACAAACCAACAAACAATCAATCAACTAATAAATAGTTTTTAAAGAAAGAAGGAAGAATCAGAGTATAGACACAGGCAGAGACCATGTGGAGATTACAAAAGACATGGCTCCCTACAAGCCAGGGAGAGAGACCTCTGAGAACTTAAGACTTCCTGTACCTGCACATCTCTAACTTCTAGGTCTCAGAGCTGAGGGAACATAAATATTCCCTGTTCAAGCCTCAGGGTCTATGATGTTTTAATATGACAGTCAGATAAACTACCATACATCCTTATTGGCAATTTCTGAGATTCTGGTCCAAAGAAGGTGTGCCTTTGTCAGGAATAGATACATGAGTACTAAAGGGAGGAGCAGGAGGTAGGGCATGACACTCAGTCCTAGAAGTGGGAGAAGGAAAAGGGAGTTATACAAGTTGCCTCTTTACCATCTTCAACTCTCCATTTATCCTTGTTGCATCCCATTTGTTCTTTTGCAAAATAGGCCCTTGTTCATGTTTTCAAATGACCTACTTCTCTGGAAACTCTACTACCTCATGGCCAAACATTTTACCCTCCGGAGCATCTCATTGCAAATGAAAACACAATGCATGATCAATAAGATCTAATGTGTGATCAATAAGATCGGAAAGACATCCAATAAAACAGCAATCACTATGCCTGAGCATCCTGTATTTCAATTTGATTCAAGTTAGCCAGGCACTTCAACATATATATCATTAGGGCTATCTAATCAGACTTTTCATTAAGCAGGATTCCCACTTCTATAAATGAATGAATAATGATTCCAATGTATCTGATAGTGTAAAAAATAAGAACAGTGACAGCTGGATGACTTCAAAGTGTTTTCAAATTTATTTACATGCTGGTTAGTTTTTATTATCAACTTGACAAAAAACTGACAACACACGGAAGGAAGGAGGGAACCTCATTTAAAGAACTCTCTCAATAACAGAAGTTTAAGGCCCTGAGATTGAAGAACTGTCTGATGATGTTGAAGAGCCCAGCCAATTGTGGAAGGTGCTATTACCATGCAGGTGGTCTTGGGCTGTATAAAAAAGCTAGGTGAGCAAGCCAGAGAACAATCCAGTAGGAAGCATTCCTCCCATGGTTTCTGGTTCAGTTTCTGTCCTGACTTCTCTCAGTGATGACTCATTACCTGGAGTGTAAATTGAAATAAACCCTTTCCTTCTGAGTTGCTTTTGGTCAGAGTATTTTATCACAGCAACAGGAAGAAAAGCAGATCAATTTATGTATCAAATCATCTCTTTCTCCTCAAGATCCTAACATTTGCCCTCACTACAGGATAAAACCACCAGTGGCTTAAAAAACTTTGCCACTGTAATGACACAGTACACCTATTCTAATACAAATCAAGATTTCTGCTTTATAGTGGGCTAACTATCTCTTAAGGCAGATTTGAAGGTTCTTGCATATAACACCTGCTCCAAGGAACTCCTTCCTGTTTAGGGATGAGAGACTAGGCTTAAAGTGAAAGGGCAAGTTCAAAAAGTCAATAAAATGATTCCTAATAATACTCTGTTATAGACAGGACTCAACATAATCATCATCAGTGAGGCTTTACCCAGCAACTGATGGGAACAGATGCAGAGACCTATAGCCCAACATTATGCAGAGCTTGGGAAGTTTTGCAGAAGAGAGGAAGAGGAGGATTGTAGGAGCTACATCCTACTGGGTTGCCTTGTCCAGTCTTAATATGAGGGGAGGTGCCTAGTCTTATTGCAACATGATATGGCATGGCTGGTTGATATCCCTGGGAGGCCTGCCCTTTTCTGAAGGGAAAGGAGGAGGAATATATGGTAGATGGGGTGGAGGGAGTGACTAGGATGGGAGGAGGGAGGGAATATTGCAGTAAGAATATATGAGAAAAGAATAAATTAAAAAAATAAATTTAAAAATTTAACAAAATAAGAAAAGGAAGATTCAAGGTCTCAAATGCTCATCTGTTCTAGGCCAGAGGCCAAAAAATCCCCATGAATCAGAAATACTTAAAGAAAAGTTCTCTTATCCAGGAATTCATATCTTCTAAGGCAGCTCACTGCTCAGCTAAGTTTCATGGGCTTTTTGCTTTGATTGTGTTTATGTTCGTGTTCTGTAGGAGCACATACTCAATATGAATACCTACAAAAACCAAAGGTTGATGTTGAGATGTTTGCTCTCATCAGTTGCTCTCCATTTATTTTTTTTGAGACAAAGTCTCTTCATTTCAGCTAAGTGGGCTCGCTATAAACCTTTGGCAATCCAATTATCTCCATCTTCCTGCACTTCAGTTAAAGATGCTGAAGGCCATACTCAGCTGGTTGATGAGGATTTGAACTTAGATCCTCATACTTGCATAAGCAAATACTACAAATTGTGCGATCTCTCTAGTCTTCACATAGCTTTTAAAATCAAAAGAAAAATAATTTCTATCTTCCCAGGCCCATGCCAGAGGTTATCTGCTACTGCAAACTCTGCCCTTAGTGCTACCACTGAGACCTCTACCTATGTGCTCATGAACTTCCCACAGAAAATGACTGGTTCTTCTATGGTGGCATCACTATTGCTCTTTGCAATTGGTATGTGTCCTTAAGAAATTGAAATTGGAGACTGTCCACTAGGAAAATAGAGAATGCTGTAACTCTATTTTTATAAAAGTATATGCAAGCTGTTTTAATTCCATTGGTATCAGATATCTTAACTTACTCACTGCCATGTCCTCAATGCAGTAATTGTCAGTTCCGTTTATAAACAGCTATCTCTTGGCTATGATCAATTTCAGGGTACTGGCTGGTCCTCTTTGCTGAATCTGCCTGAGTCACTGCCTTCCTCCTTGATCTGACTCCTTCCTAGTCACATACTCTGATAGATCTCTTTATTCCAGCTTCCTGCTGCATGGATTTATAGAATGTCCTCCTTAGATACTAAAACTACAAAATATATCCAGCCCACATCATCTATGCTCAATAAAGGTAGACCAATTCAAAGAGTGAACACATACTTAGTGACTATTTCTAGAGAAGACCAAAGATAGGTTTTAGCATCATTTCAAAGCTGCTCTCTGTAATCCTAACTGTGATCCCAAGGGTTAGCAGAACTCACTCATGAGCTGTATTATAGTTATACTTCAGTTTTTACATCAATTCTATAGAAAGACAAAGAATCTCAAATTTGTATTAATATGTAGAATACAATATGGTTTTTGTTCATTAATTGAGAATGCATAAAGAATTACTATTTCAGAGGAGCCCAAATTTTCATTCTTTGAAAACTTCCAATCCATAATTCAACCACAGCTGCTCAGTGAAAGAAAGAAGAAGAAAAACAAAACAACTGTGCCCACTTGTTGTGAAGAAGCCTATGAGATAGGGCTATCAGACCACTCAACCTACCCAGCCTACTTATCAGCTGTTTTGGGTTCTTGGCAGATTATAGACTGGGCTTCTATAAAACAGTATAAGCCAAAATATTTCAATAAGAATGTAGAGGAGATCTGAACAGAGAGGCAAGGCAGATTTCTCTAGGGTCCTGGAATTTAAACTTAAGAGTTGTCCAAACTATAGATGAGACTCAGACAAACCACAAGATTTGCATGAACATAGGCTGGCCACACCTCCTTTTGGTCAAATGTAAATACCCCTCTGTAAAATACAACTGCACTAGATATTACCTAGCCTTACATAAAAGATACCTCATGATGAAGAAAAGGCAGAAGCACCCTTATGATGTCAAAGCACCCAAATGTGTCTTCCAGCGACTGCCGGCTCCAGGAGACTCAGTCAGCTTAAGTGCTCACTAAATCAGTGCCCTCTCCCCTTCATAATTAACTGGAACACAGGACATTCCTGGTCTCTGATGGTGACATGGCAGCAACTAATGGCTCAGTCCAGAGTGATTTAGATTTAGTCAAAAAGATCTACTAAGGCAGAAAAGTAGAACACACACACACACACACACACACACACACACACACACACACACACAAATGATACACCTTATCACATTCAAGAAAAGACTGCATTCCTTTAACAGTTATTCAGCAACAGAACAGCTCTCTTCTAATATTGCTACAATTTCTATCTCCTGTTTGCTAAATTCCTAATAGTCATTCACAACTGCTCTAAAATTTGAATCATCTATAAACAAACCAAGAGGAGATTAGGTTAGAAAAGGTAGCTGTGTTTCCATATTCAAGGATCTGAAGTTGACTTTTACTGATGGAACAGTTCCCCATACGTTCTTCTTTATGATTTATGATATTCCAGAAATTCCAGAAAGGTGTGATACGCAAAACAAGGCTTGAACCATTATCCCTCAATATGGCTGCAGAAATCCAATGGCACATTACCCTAAGATCATATAACCAAATAGGAACTGTTTCCAAGGACTCCCTGAGCATAGGCTAGATTAGGGGACCCTCTCTGCCTTTTGTCTTATGTGAAGCTGCAAGAAAGAATCTGAGAGATTCATGAGCATAAAAGCATGAACAAACTTGTATCTACTTTCTAAATTAAATGTATTTAAAAACATAAAAAATTAGATGTCAGTGACTAGATGTAATTTTATCCTATGTACCAATGAGGTATTCTTAAAAAATTGAGTGCTAATTTCCTCTAGAGTGGGATGTGAAGAGGATGAAGGGTTGGCATACTTCTGGGGCCAAGAAGAATTATTTGGATTTTACTAAGTAAATGTAAAATGTGTTTTAAAAGACCACATCATGAAATCATTTTTAGCAGAAAGTGACATGTCCAAAACCATGTTTTAACCATCCTAATGAGACAATGGAGAATTGGACACATAACATGGACCATCAGTGACAGTTCTTATTCTGCCTTGCATTATCTTAATTTCAATTTGCTTTTGAAGTAAATTTGCTTAAAATTCTAAAATATGGATTGATAAACTATAAGTAGTTGATTATATGACATCTGATTTTAGAAATATTAGCATTAGATGTGTCTTTGTTTTTGCAGCTTCTTTTGTGATAGGGGCACCATGTTCAACAGTTGCAGTAGTACATGGTAACATAGTCTAAAATATTTATTATCTGTTCCTTTATAAAAAAGAATTTGCTGAGCTGCTCTAAAATTATAATAGTCTAATTGCAATACCACCCTAATTAAAAGAGATGGGGACATTAGAGAGATCCCAGCCCTTAATAGCCAGTCTGTGTCAACATCAACATCACTAATTTCAATATATATGTGCTATTTTAAGGCAATTTTTGAAAAGTATAAATACTTAGGATGATTACAGATAAATAAACAAGGTAACTTATAATTGTGACTATTCAAACTCTATGAGTAAATTTTCCTAAAAAAGCAGATTCCACAATCAAAACATCCATCTGCCAGGCTCTTGCTCATTATATAATAAATAATGTAACTCTGGGGTAGATAGAAATTTTTATAAATTTATTTTTGTTGGTTTTTTATTTATTTGTTTACATTCACAAATATTGGTGTGAATTTACGTGGAAGTGTACATAGTGAGGACAGAAGTTGACAATGGGTCCATTGATCTAACATTATTTTGGGGAACAGGGTCTGTGATAGCTATTCTTCATTATCAAACTCACTACATCTGGAATTAACAAAAAAACCCAAGTGTCTGGGTACACCTGTGAAGAATTTTTCTTAATTAAATCATTTGAAATGGGAAAACCCAAAACCTTTAATCCAGGTCTTTTGAGGGAAGAAAGATCCACCTTTAATCTGGGCAACAACTTCTGAAGATAAAAGAAGGAAGTTTTTGCTCTTGGCTTGCTTGTTCTCTCTCACTATCAAGTTCATTCCTTCACTAGCATTAGGGTCAACTTCTTCAAGATTCAACGTATAAACACCAACTGAGACATCTAGCCTTGGGAACTGAACAACTACTGGATTCTTAGACTTACAAGTTGTCAGTCATTGTTGGACTAGCTGAACTACACCCTGTAAACAATTCTAATAAATCCAATATGTACACACACACACACACACACACACACACACATACAGAGTTTCATTCTATACACACACAGTTTCTCTAGAGAACTTTGACTAGTACAAGATCTTTTGTAAAACCAGGTTTCACCAATTGTTCACATGGCTGGTCAGTGAGCTCCAGGAATCTGTCTCTGACTCACTAAGGACAGGGATTATAGGAGTTACCAGACCCAGCTTTAGTACATAGTTACTGGAGATCCAAATTCAGGTTCTGATGCTTCCATGGCAAGCACTTACCAAATAAAACATCTCTCCAGTTCAACCTCTAATCTTCTTGGCAGAGATGGAGACAAAAATTTTTGTGAGAATTCAGTAATTCAAATAGTATATGCTGAATGCAGTATTCATGTCAGCTGAATTTTAAAACATTCTGGGAAAATCAACTACTTTTATGAAGACTGGGCTAATAAAAATGCATTCTCAACATACTCTGTGACAATGTTGTCAGATGAAGACATTATCAAAAGATTATAGAGATTAAAACCAGTTCATGTGAGAGTCTAATTTCTTAAATATATATATAGTTTGCTTTTCTATGCAGTGTACTTTTGAATGTACAACATAATACTATCTATTGTTTTGTTCTTAGTTCTTACTCTACAGCTAATATAGTATGTGTTCAATTTCCCTAGTTATGTTATCTAAATAACTTCTATATTTTATTCAACGTTTTTCAAATATAAATCTTTAAATTTAAAGTCACTCAATTAAATATGCTAAGTTTCTCAATTTTTCATTCTGAAAAATTTTATAGAGCATTAACTTCATTGTTTCTAACAAAAGTTCTTTAGAGTTTTTAACCTTCTATTATTTTGTGCTATTTGGGATTATACCTAATAGCAAACACTGAGCGATAATGTCCAGCCTTAAAGAACTTATTAAATATTTTCCAATAATTATCATGAGTGATCCTGAGTCATTCTAGGGCTCAGATGTGCCTCAGTGGTACAGGGCTTGACTAGTATGCACAAGGTCCGAGGTTTCATGTCCAAAAGACAGGCTGCCCAGTTATAGTGATAGAAAGCTAGCAAGTCAGTCAATAGATCATTCTGCTAGTAATGTAGGAAGTCAGAATATCAGGTCTGACTCCTGGGACTAGCAGTCTACACTAGTCTATACTAGTCTTAGTATTTAGCACTGTCAGGTTTGAGATTTCATGGTCAGGATCCTTAGTCAGAGAGTAACAAGCATATCTTGCAATATACACAACAACTATCACAGGAGAAAGTAAAAATGATAGCCCAGAATAGAATTTTTCATCCTGTAGTAATCCAGCCTGTTTTACCAAAATACATGGGAGATGCCCTAGATAGATGCTTAGTGAAATTTGCAGAAAAAAATGCACAAGGACTTGAGATTTTACTGTAATCAAGGAGCAAAAGAATGGCCATTTTGAGAGAAACTGTATGGTTGTCATCTCTTGGCTTTTCTCACCTGTATGCAAATAAATAAAACAAAAAAACCAAAACCAAAAACACTCTATAAATTCCACATCAATCAATTTGCCAAAAGGGATCAAACTTGATTTTGGAGTTTATTTTGCCTTTGCTTTATCAAACATGCATGCATGTATATGCAGGCACACACTCATGCTTATTTTCTTGTTCCCAAGATTTTGATGATCTCAGCAAAAGGTCAAGTACTGCCAACAGCATTGTTTTTTTTGTTTTTTTTTTTTGTTTGTTTTTTTTTTGGTGCGGGGAGGGGCTGACTTTGTCTCTTGAATGCAGTATTCTAATTCTCATCAGGTTTCATTAACTTGCCTTTGCTTAAAAAGAAAAAATGCCAATTCCTATAGATAAGTCCAAGATATTCTAGGAACTTTTCCTTGTGCCAAATGAGAAATTACTGAAATGTCACACATTCAGGAGTTATATTTAGGTCACACTGAGCTTTGGTGTATATGAGTAATGCAACCTTTTATAGTTTGGATAAATTTGATTCTGCATGCTATAATTTCCTTCAGTATTCTCACTGTAAACTCACAAAGGGAAACCCAAAGGCAGTGATTAATTTGTTCAGAAATATGTGGTCCTCTCAGTAAGATTCTGGGAACATTCTTAAAAGAACAAAATCAGAGGATATAATTACTTCAATGTGGCAGTTGGTGGGTAACTAACCTCTTTGCTCAGGTACCATAGACAGCTGACAGCCTCAGCAGCCATCCTAAGCTTCAATAAGCAAGAATGAACTATGTTGTCTAAATATATTTTATGGTGACATTTATATACAATATTTAATTTCCTGATATTTCCAAATGTGAGTTATTAGGTAACACTGACTGGTAATTTCTTCAAAATGTGCTAAAGTAATACCACTTTGAAAAGAACATTGCTTGTTCAGAATGTTCCTATATTCTCCTTTTTACTGCAAGAGTTCTGAGAGGAACAAGGGCAAGAAATTATGGTTCACATTTTTTTCTCCTTCACCAAAAAAGTGACTTCAAGATCTCAGTGGATGTTAATGGGAGAACTCAAAGCAGATGCTGCTCTTCAGGGAATGAACCAAACAAACTCATTTGGATACAAAAAGGTCAATGCTTTTAACTTTGTTCACTGAGTTCAAACAGGGTAAGGCTTAAAATGTCAGTTTGAAATGACTTTGCCTGCCCATCATGTAGTTAAAGATTCACATTCTGGGTATCTGAGCTGACTGTCTCATGTTTAACTCATTCATTCCATTTCCTGTTTCCTGATGTGAAAAGATATTTCTGCAGTATTGCAGGTATGACTTGGTAGGACTGCATCTGTATCTGTATCTCACTCATACTCAGTGTTGATGACAGTGTAAATACACAACTGTTTCCAAGTACCTGGTTGTTTCCCTACTTGGTGGCAACATGATAGAGGGATCATCCTGGATTTTATCCAAGCAATTTACCTTATGAAAACTTATTACCATTGAATTGTTTGAATATCTTAATCCACAGAAAAACAATGAATGAGAATAGAATCGAGATGTCAGTTTTCTGACAATATGAATTTAAAATTTGTATTTTTCATTGTGTATATCAATCTGAGGGATAGATGTATGTGAGTATAAGCCAGAAGAGGCTGCTGGATCTCCAGGAGTTGAAGTTACAGGGAGTTATCAACAGTCCAGTGATTGTGCTGGGAACAAAACTGAGGTTCTCTGCAAAAGCAGTATGTGCTTTTAACTGCTGGGCAATCTTTTTAGCCCATCTTCTACTTTTCTAAACTACACAGCCTTCCTCATTCTAGAGCCCATATGTAGAATAGTATGAAGTACCCAACAAGAACTGTGGTTTTTATATTTAATATTCAATAAAATTAGACTGGAATATCAAAGGACAGAATAATTCACAGCCTAGCCATGAAGGTGATGCAGTGGGAAACCCACGTCTTTAATCCCATCATTTGGGAGACAGAGATCCATTTGGATCTCTGTAAATTCAAAGCCTAACACCCAAGAAGTGGTGCCACAAGCTGTTAGTCCCAGCACTTGGAAGGCAGGGGCAGGAGGATCTCTGTGAGCTCGAGGCCAGCCTGGTCTGCAAAACAAGTTCTAGAACAGCCAGGACTGTTACATAGAATGCCTATCTCCCATCCAGGGATTCCTCCAGGAAGAGAAAATAGAGAATATCTCCTTAGCAAATTGGGATCATAATGGGTGGGAACCAAGGAGAGGTGGGAACAAATCATGAGAGAAGATGGTTGAAGGAGAAGAGCAACAAAGAGGAAGAAAGAAAGAGATGGATATCTTGATAGAGGAAGCCAATGTGGGGTTGGAAAGAGGTTGAGTGCTTGGGAAACCTCCAAGAACTCACAGGATGTCCCTGGCTAGGTCCCCAACCAATAGTGGAGGGGTGACTAAACAGGACTTCCCCTATAATCAAATGAATAACCACCCTAAGTGTCATCACAGGATCTACATTTAACAATGAATAGAGGTAGAGGCAGAGATCCATGGCTGAGCAACAGGCTGAGCCCTAGTCCAGATGGAGAGAGGGAGAGGAGAATATGAGGAAGGGGATAGGGATTATAAAGAGGAGTCCCACAGAAATGGCTGGTTGGAGCTCTGGGGAGCTCACTGAATCAAGAACAGCCACGGGGGAACCATTGGGAAAAGAAGGTAGGCCCTCCAAGGGTAGGCGACTGTCAACTGGCATGGGCAGTATGTGGAACCTTGAGGAGTGGGATCAGACTCTGTTCCTGTACATGGGCTGGCACGTTGGAGTCCATTCCCTGTAGAAGAGTGCCAAGCCCAGTCCTGATATTGGAATGATGGATTCAGACATGCATGGAGCGGATGCACCAACCTGAGCTGACCCACCTTGAGACTTCTTGCCCTTTTGAGGAAGGGGATGGGGAGATAGGTGGGGGAGGCTGAAGGCAGACTTGGGGGGGGAATTGGGAGGAGGAAAGGGAGGGTGAGCAGGGGGATACATGAAAAAAAAAGACCTTTATTTTTTAAAAATAAATAAATAAATAAATAAATAAATAAATAAATAAATAAATAAATAAGAAAAGCCTGTCTGCAAACAACAAAAAACCAAGAACAAAAAAGGCTGGAGAGATGGCTATGTCCTCTGATATTCTAGACTAATTTTATTAAACAGTTATCACCATAGAATGCCTTTGACAGAATCATTAAGTCCCTCAAGTTCCTCAAATAACCCCCCCAAGTAACGGCAACTGTACTTTATAATCTTTTGTCTATACCAATACCACAAAATTTCTTGGAGTACTGTATTTAGCATAAAACACAAACATGTAAGTAGATGTTGCTGCAAGCTTTCCTAATGAATAAAAGTGCATTCTAACACCAACACAAAACTGGCAGATTTCTTGCTACAAGACACTGAGGTACTGGATAACCATAAAGTAAGAGCTTTAGAAATGTTTAATACAATGCAGTAACCCAGGTATCCATCAGATTTGATAACCAGAGTACTCCTAGAGAACAAACCAACATTCAATGCTAACTCAGATAATGATAGGAGCAAACAAGATACCAGCAAAGGTAAAGGCACCCAGCTCACTCACCTAGGTGTGTCTGGGCCATGACGTCTGCCAGCCGGTGTGCTGCTCCACTACCCCCACTCTGAGTGGAGGAGGAGGAGGTGGTTGATGTAGTAGAGCCATGGATGGCCTGGCTGATCCAATGCTCCATATTGATGCTACCCTGGCTAGAGGTTGGGGTTCCCTGGGAATCACCTTGCACTGATCCTTCATCTTCTGAACCAGAAGAGGTATCTGTTTTCAAGAAGAAATTTGCTTGTTAAGTAGTACAGCCAAGATGATCCTCAATCTCACTGCCTTTCCACATACTGCTAAAAAATTCACTTCAATGACTTTTGGCTTGAAAAGTTATTTCACTCTTTAATTAATGAGACTTTTATATATAGTAAGTTTCATATCTAAAATACCTTAAGTATGCTAAAGGACATTTATCTGGACATTAAAATACTAGGCAAAGATACTTATTTTCTCAAGAGTAACTGTTTAGATTAAAAAAGATAAATTATTAAATTTACTCTAATCCAAATTCAGCTGTTAATTTCAAAATGCATTAAATTAATACACATTCTAGTTTATTAATACAAATTTAAAGTCAATTTTGTTATACTATATATATTCTTCTACCCTTATTTAAAATGTTTATATAACTCATTTAAAATTATAATATGTAATTTAAAAATGTAGATTAGTAGTCATCTATGATAATCAAACTTATAGACATGCTAGTTAAATTTTTAAATATACAAAAATATATTCCAATTAAATAAATAATCTTCAAATTCTTCAAAGACCTACAAAATATAACATTTAAAATATTTTAAAAACTTAACTTTTTTAGACAGTGAGACAAGTCTGCTCCTAATAATACCAATCCACTTCAAAAAAATAAAAGACATTAAAAAAACTTTATATAAAATTTACTTTATTTGTGACAACAGTTAGCCACTAAACAAAAACTACTTAGATTAACTACTTAACCATATACTATATAAATGAGACATACAAGTTCCATAAAAAATAACCTCTAAACTTTAACAAAACAAGCCAAAATAGTCCTTCAAGTTCCTGCGTCGCAAAAACACACCAGCCAAGCGTCCTTAAAAACACACATGCACACAAAACAACTAACAAACTATGCTAAAATAGATAAAACAGTCCTTCAAATTTCCTACTTCAATAAAAAATATGCCAAACACTCCAGGCCTATAAACTAAAGATAATGCCCTACTGTTTTACAAAATACTTTAAATAACTGTCCAGACAAACAAACATCATCTATTTCATTTCTAGATTTCCAAAGTTACTTACACTTCCTATTTACTCAAAAAATATTATAGTCTTTAATATAATTAAAGATTAGTTATCGGGGGCTGGAGAGATGGCTCAGTGGTTAAGAGCACCTTCTGCTCTTCCAGAGGACCCGGGTTCGATTCCCAGCACCCACATGGCAGCTAACAACTGTCTGTAGTTCCAGTTCTAGGCAAACACCAAGGCAAATAAATAAATAAAGTTTAAAAAAAAAAAGATTAGTTATCATTTTCTTTAGTTTTTTAAAAAAATATGTTAAAAATAAAATTTTAAACTCACAAAAATAAAAAATATTTTAACTTTATTAAATACAAACACACTAAATATAACTATAATTCTTACTTAATAACTGTTATAAATATATAAAATTTTACTCTATTAAAATTAAAATTAGACAAAGAATAATATAAAAATGTCTTTCTATATACTATAAAATAAAAAGACTGTTTTGGCCCATAACAAGCATCTTAAAAAATAGACAAAAAAAAAAAAAAATCAAAGCAATAAAAAATACAAAAAAAAACCCTCTCTCAATCCAGCCATCAAAAAAACCAACATATAAAATAACACAAATAAGCCACAGGCCACGTAACAAAACAAATTAATAAAAGTAAGTTCAATTAAAATAAAAAAACTAACAATGTGTCTGAGCCATAGGCCAAACAGCATAAAATTAATATAAGCAACTGTGTGTTTCTTTGAGACTTTGAGATTGCTAGTCTAGATAAGTGGTGGAGAGCAGATCCAAAATATGAAGCTAGTCTGGGCCAGAAACCTCATGATACACCACTTTTGTACACATCCACCAAGTTACAGCATGGGACACAATTTTCTAAGACATGTTTGAGCTGCTTCCACTTGTTTGCAATAGGTTTGCTGTGACTCATTAGAAGTTCAAAACATTTTTCTAAACTATGAGTTCTTTTTAGGCTTACTTATTAGTACAACATACCCATGAGGTTCCACAGATGTTGAGCTTCTGATGAAGAAATGGCAGCTAAAGAAAAACCCACTTTAAAGAATTCACACCCTGTCTTCTTCTCTAGTAACCTATCCACTTTGTGATCTCTGCCTCTTCCTCTGGTGCTCATTACATACTCTCATAATATCACATTTTATGTTCAATGAAAGTCTATTCACTTTTAAAGCATTCATTTATTAGAAATGATCTCATATTAAGTTGGTTTATCTTTCTATGTGAAAATTAGATAACCTAAGGAAAATGTGCATTATTCACAAAAATTAAGAGAGATATTTTCATTCAATGTATTAGCAGCAAGGGGTAAGAATAAATGACTGTACTGTTTGATACCTAACCTATAACTGTAAGAAAGAAAGAATAACTTGGGATGTCACCTAGATGTGAGTTATAGGAAATAAGAGGAAACAAGAAAGTTCAAAAAGTAGCTCTGAAATATATAACAGGAAAGATCAGAAACAACATCATTAAGACTAGCTACACTATTTTATCATAACCCATGCTCATAACATTTTTTGTTAGAGATATATTTGAAAAACAAAATATTAGAAAATTTCTCTTCTACTTTGCCTTTTAGCATTTAATTTATATATAATGTTTATATAAAGTGAACTTAAAATATTTTGTATTTTTAGTCTTAAGACTTTGAAAGGTGTTTTAAATACACACATCAACACCATGTACAAGCTTCTTCCCAGAAACAAGACTTCATATGCCCCTTTTCAGTCAATATTCCATTTTTTACTCTACTATCCTATACCACCTTTCAAGATAAAAGTATAGAACAATATCCCTTAGGATGTAAACACAAAATCTTCCATAAAATATTAGTTAGCTAAGCAAGCAACATGCAAGACAGATGATATACTTATGACCAAGTGGTGGCTAGAACTGGACACTAAAACTCAAAATTAAAGTTTGTTACCATTTAAAAGTGAATTAATGTTACTAATACACTATAAAGTAGCAAAATGTGAAATCCTCTAAGATGACAAAAAGTACTTGAGGACACCTCAGGATAAAAATATCCAACAAACTAAAATATAAGGAAAATTTTCTTAAACTGTTAAAAATCCATCAGTAAAAATCTACAGCTAGGACATGTAATATTAAATGACTAAAAGCATTCCTCCAAAGGCTGAGAATGAGGCAAGAAAATGCTTTCTTGCAATTTCTGGTTAACCTTATCTAGAAGTTAATGGCCAGTGAAACAAACTAATAAAACTAAGTTACAAATCCCCAGATTTAAAAAGAAGAGTTTTTATCCACATATGATATAATCTTATACAGAGGAAACTAGTACAAATTTTCCAAAGTTCTTAATAACTGAAAAATATGCTCCTGAGCTCTTTGCATACAATGATTTAGTGCCACCAGAAGTTATTTGCCTCTGGCATTTTCACAGGATCTTCTTAGTTCCTGTGGGAATATGATGTTATAAAAAGTGAGACTAATCAAATTCCTTTGCCTCCCTGGCTTCCCAAGAGATCTCTCTTTCTCACACTCACTCTACCATCTACCATACTTTGGTACAGTTAGAAAGCCCTCACCACAGTCATGCAGAGATACTATGATTCTTAACTTCCCTAACTGTGACTTATGGCAGAAACCCTTTAAAATATTTTTATATTTATGGTTGTGAGCCTAGCCTTTAATGGCTGAGCCATCTCTCCAGCCCTTAAAATATTTTTAAATAAAGGATACTTCAATAAGTATTTTACTGGTCACATAAAACACACTAACATGGCAAAGGGAAAGTAAATAGGCTATTACTTCTAACCATTTTAGATGAGGAATTAGTAAATCTGCGGACCAAATTATGCCTACTGCCTGTTTTTGTAAACTTTTACTGGGATACAGAACCTCCCAATAAAATGGCTGTTTTTATACGACAACAGCGGAGTTGAGGAGCAAGTTGTGAAAGCCTATAAAAGCTCAAATACTGTTTCACATTCTACAGGCAAAGCCTAGTGATTCCTGTTTCAGATTACCATCTAAAATAGTTGACCAATTCACTTGGTTTCTTCCATAATATAATAATATAGGATATTAGAATTATAAAGATTTAAGGATATGTGTGTCTCCAGAAAAAAAAGATCTATTTAACTTCAAATATGACTAAAAGGTATAATATTTTCTATACAGATAAAAAACAGAATAAAATTTCACAAGGTTTAAGTAATCATAGTTGAGTCTTCATGAAAATCTAAAATACTAATATAAGCATATACATAATGATGTTAAAATTTCCCTTCCAAGTTAAACTCACAAACTATTTTTGGAGTATGGTTCTTAAAATTGTTACTTCCTGAGCATATACCTATGTCAACACACGTCAGATACTTGTACAACCTTGTTTATTGTAGCAGAAGTCACAATAGTTAGGATATAGAAGCAACTTACATGCCTATCAATGAATTAATAAAATGTGATTAGATATACACAATAGACTTTTATTCAATTGCAAAAACAAATAAAATCATGACATCTGTAAGAGTAGACAGAGAAGGAAAGTTCATTATATTAAGGAAAATAAACTATGCAACTAGGCTGGAGAGATGGCTCAGTGGTTAAGAGCACTGACTGTTCTTCCAGAGGACCTGAGTTCAGTTCCCAGCATCCACATGGCAGCTAACAACTGTCTGTAATTCCAAGATCTCACACCCTTACACAGTTATACATGCAGGCAAAACACCAATTCACATAAAATAAAAATAAATATTTAAAAAAAACTATACAACTAAGAGAGAAACTCTGCATGTTTCCATTCATATATGGAAAGTAGAAAAGGAACTACAGAGGAAAAGATAATATCTGAGGTGGGGGAGAATGAGAGAGTAATGGAATATGTGTGACATAAAAGGGAAGAGTGACCTAGGGAGGTAATGAAAGTAATGAATGAGAGGAAGAGGGGATTAGAAGGACTGTAAGGAGGATGAGCAACAGTAATATACATGTGAAGATGCTATGTTGAGACCCATTATTTTATAACCTGAATTGTAAAAAAAAAATTTTTAAGTGTGCTATTGCTGCTTATTATCAATCAATTCTAAGGCAGACACACCACACATTTAAGAATCAGAAACATTGAAAATGTTGCTCACCTGGGGGTGTGTAGGCATCCATGGAGGTCTGAACAACCAAGGATCTTCGTTTGGAAGGCATGGGCACTGCCATCTTCCTTTCTTTGTGTTTAGCAAGAGCTGCCTGGACAGCTTCTGTATGAACATCTGAAACCAAGATAGAGCCCAATTATTCTACTATTCAGACCAAAGTCCTAAGACCAGAGCCTTCATCCAACCCTCTGTCCCTGTCGTAGGTGAGATCTTTGTACTTAAGCAAAAAAAAAAAAAAAAAAAAAAAAAAAAAAAAAAAAAAAAAAAAAAAAAAAAAAAAAAAAAAAAAAAAAAAAAAAAAAAAAAAAAAAAAAAAAAAAAAAAAAAAAAAAAAAAAAAAAAAAAGATAAAGGAAAGAAAAGTAGTTCCACTACTCTGAAATCTCCAGTAGAAAGAAACATTAAGGTTCATTCACTTTATTAGCATTAAATCTTTATAAGCAAAACATGGATTTTTTGTTTATACTCATGGATTTTCAGAGTAAATAAACCTTGACCACTCTAGGTCATGGTTCAAGCTTGATAATGCCTTTCAATATCCTATTAGAGCATGCATATAGAATCAATACTCATAGTCAGAAAGCATAAGCTATGATCTAGGCATTGTGTTAGACATTTTATAAATATTAACCCAGGATATCAATTCTACACATACTACTGAATGCCAATTTTACTTAGTATTCTTCATTCCTGGAGTTGGAAAACATGAAGTTGCATACACTGGACAAGAGTTCTAACACTGAACTTTATCTCTAGCCTGAATGCCTACTTTTTACAGCAGCATCCTTACAAAGGACTTAGAGTAATAAGACAAAAGCAAGCACTGAGTTACATTCAGCAATTTTCTCTTTTTAAAAACTCTGTAACAATTTTTGACATTTATTTAATGAAAACTATAAGGTATATAATTCATAGTTTTTATTGAAAATATATTTTTAACACAATTTATTCTAATTGAGGTTTCTCCCCATATTTCCTCCCAGATCCTCCTGACTCCCCATTCACCCAAATCCATACCCTTTCTTTCTCTCTTTCATTAAAATACAAATAGGTTTCTAAAAATAATAAGGTAAAATAAAAACAAAGAAACAAAATAAGACAAAACAAAAGGAGAAAAGCCTAAGAGAAAGTACAAGAAACACATATAAAAAGGCACACCTTCGAAAACATAGAAATCCCACAAAAACATAACACCAGAAACTATAATATATACACAAAAGATTTATAAATTAAAAAAAAAATTTAAAAAGAAAAAACATGCCCAGACAAATCATTATGAGAGAAGAAACTTCCAAAAATGCCACTGAGCTTGTTTTGTGTTGGTCATTTACTGTTGGGTACAGGGTCTGTCTTTACAAATCATTTATACATCCAGTGAGACTCCATTGCAGAAAACGAAGTGTTTCTTTTTGAGTAGTTATCAATTGGAGATAGCTTCTGGGTTAGGAATGAGAGTTTGTGTCTACAACCCCTCTCAGCTGGAACCATATTAAACTTAGACCTGTGCTTGCTGTCATAGTCTCCGTGAATTCATATGTGCATCAGTTAGTTCCACTGTGTTTGGAATGCCTTGTTTCCTTGGTGTCATTCATCCCCACTAGCTCTTACAATCTTTCTGCCTCCTCTTAGAGAGATTTGATGGAGACATACCATTTAGGACCAAGTGTTCCAAAGTCTCTCACTTTCGGCATATTGTCCCATTGCGGGTCTGGTTTTATTTCTATCTATTGATGGCTGAACAAGACAGTGACCTATGAACATAGCATAGGAATCTTTTTATTGCTATCTTTCTTTAGCAGAATGGTATCTGGATTTCCACCAGGTGCTTGATCTCTCTAGTCAGGTTCTTGGACACACCAGAAGTATCAGGGATGGCTTATATCTCAAAGAGTAGACCTTAAATCTAATCAGATATTGGTTGGTGCTTTAGTTATGGTTTCTATTTCTGTGATAAAACAACATGACCAAAATGCAAGTTCGGGGAGAAAAGGCTTATCTGGCTTATACTTCTACTGCACCTGTTCATCATCAAAGAAGTCAGGGAGCTTTCATGGCAGGAACCTGAAGACTGAAGCTGGTGTACAGGCCATAAAAGGGTACTGCTTACTGGTTTGCTCAGCCTCCTTTCTTAACAGAACCCAGGACCACCAGCTCAGGGATAGCACCACCCACAATAGACTGGGCCTTCCTCCATCAATTACTAATTAAGAAAGTGCTCCTACAGGCTTACCTACAGTCTGACCCTCTGGAGGCATTTTCTTAATTGAGGTTCTCTTTTCTCAGATGACTTTAGCTTGTGACAAATTGCCATAAAACTATTCAGCACAGTTGATTACTCCCACAAGCTTTGTGCCACCACTGTACCAGCATGTATCACGCAGGTAGGTTAACCTTGTAGAGCTTAGGGTTTGTAGCTAGATTAGTGTTTACTGTTTTCCTCTGATTTGAAGAGTACCATGAACACTCAGTAGAGGTGAAGGCTCTAAGTAAACTCTAGCTTGACTTCTCTGTGCTAATGAGTAGCATAGGCATTGTTTTCAGTTACCATCAGTTTATGGAGAACAACCAATAGCTTTGGTGATATTCATGAGGCCCCTTTGGCCAATAATTTTATTAGATATAACCCATTCCTGGAACTAAAGGTTCACTTGGTGAAAAGAAATGTCTACTCTGGGCCTTGTCTTGCTTTTTATTTGGTGATTCCATTTAGATTTCTTTCACATATGTACATATTTTAAGATACTTCTACTGTATTAGCTTTCCATTTGACCCCTCAAATGGCCCTTGGTGTTAGTTGTCCTTCCCCATATATTCCCAACCCTCACTTCTTCTTCCTCTCTCAAAACCCTTTGATTCTCCTGCTTTAATCGCGGGCCCTGTATTTCCTTACTATCTATTTTACTTCCCTTGCTAGGGAGATCCTCTTCCACCACCACCATCACCACCATCTCACATAGACACACACATACCACACTACACCATACCTAGTCCCTTAATCTATACCTAATCTCTGTGATTATATAGATTGTAGCTTGCTTATCGAAGAATTAACAGCTAACATCCATATATAAGCAAGTATATACCATATTTATATTTTGTAGTCAGCATTATCTCACCCAGAATATTTTTTCTAGTTCTTCCATTTACCAATAGATTTCATTTTTTTCAACTGAACATTATTTTATTGTGAAAATGTATCGCATTTTTTAAATTCACTTTTGTGTTGGTAGACATCTATGCTGTTTCCTATTTCTGGCTAGTATGAATAGAGCAGCTAGAAACAAGACTGAGCAAGGGTCTGTACCAGGATGCAGAATTCTTTAAGGACATGCCTGTCTTAGTCACTGTTCTACTGCTATGAAGAGAAAACAAGACCATTGCAACTTTTACAATACATTTAACTTTCAGAGGCTTAATCCATTAGCATCAATGCAGGGAGCATGGCAGCAGGTATGGCAGGGAGAAGGAGAGGGAAAGGGAGAGGGAGAGAGAGAGAGCCAGCAAGCCTGGGTCTGGCTGGGGCATGGGCCTTTGAAACCCTAAATCCCACCCCCAGGGATACACTTGTTCCAATGAGGCCACACCTCCTAATCCTTCTTGTGCTATCAATGAGTTCTACTCCAGGGTGATTAAGCATTCAAATAAATGAGCCTATGGGAGGTATTCTTATTCAAATTATCACAATATTCAAAAGTATTTAATATTTAAATATTAAATTAAAGTAAAAATATTTCATAAAACCAGTCTGAAATATCAGAGAACAGATCACCCACAGTCAAACCAGGAGGGTCAGAGAGTAGTAACTCATACCTTTAATCCCAGCATAGGTAAGGACTGGGAGTGGTGAACTAACCAGGAGTGGTGACCAAAGCCTTTAATCCCATAACTCCAGAGACAGAGATTTTTCCTGTGTTTCTGTGAGTTCAAGGCCTAACTACCAAATAGTAGTAGCTCACACCTTTATTTGTAACTCTAGAATATGATGCAGAGTTGAACCTGGAAGTGAAACAACTGGGCGAAGAAGGTATTTAAGACAGGCATAGAAAGACAGAATGACTCTGTAGAAAAGACAAGGGAGGAGACTGAGGAGGCTGGAAGATAGCTTGGCTGGGTGAGATTTGATTGTGATCTGTTTCCTCTCTCTGACATTCCAGCTTTTCCCTGATATCTGGCTCTGAGTTTTCATTTAATAACAACAAGGATTCGAGTTACAGTAGTTTCTTGAAATAAATCTACTCCCAGATTCCTGGGGACCTACCATAGTGATCTCATAGTAGCTGTACAAGCTTGTAATCCTACCAAAAATGGATGATTGTTACCCTTACTCTATATATGCTCATTAGCATGAGCTCTCATTTATTTTATTGATATTGGACATCCTGACTGGTCTTAAAGTAGTTTTGATTTGCATTTGCATGTTTAACATTTAAGTGCTTCTCAGTGATTTGCATTTCCTCTTTTGACAACTCTGTTTCCATCTGTATTCCGTATTCCATTTTTAATTGGATTATTTTTTTTAAATACTTGAGTTCATTATATATTTTACCTAGTAGTCCTCCACCAGATGTGGAGCTGGTTAAAAAAAAAAAAAAAATTTCCTATTTTGTAGGCTGATG
Source organism: Sigmodon hispidus (assembly GCA_004025045.1). Classification (NCBI taxonomy): domain Eukaryota; kingdom Metazoa; phylum Chordata; class Mammalia; order Rodentia; family Cricetidae; genus Sigmodon; species Sigmodon hispidus. Next base: position 77,404 of record PVIH01001040.1, read on the forward strand.
CTTTGTGTAAATGATGGCATTCTTTGCCTTACAGAAGCTTTCAATTTCAAGAGATACCATTTATTAACTGTTGATCTGAGTGCCTGCAGTATGGGTATTCTATTCAGTAAGTTCAAGAGTATTCCACAGCTTGGTAGTGTATCTGGTTTTATATTGAAGTCTTTAATCCATTTGGGCATGAGTTCTGTACAGACTGATAAGTATGGATCTACTTGCATTCTTCTGCATCCAGAAATTCAGTTTGACCAACATAATTTGATGAAGATTTGTCATTTTTCCACTATGTATTTCTGACTCTTTAAATAATAATAATAATAATAATAATAATAATAATAATAATAGGTATCCATTGATGTAGTATGTCTTTCTGTATGCTGGGAATTATCACTGGATAAACAGGAACTATTTGGGCCTATGGCAAGTCAGGTCATAGTCAGGTGAGTAATCCAAGCATAGATAAAGGCAAAGGAAAGCAAAGCTATTCGGAGACGATACAAGCTACAGCCCAAGGTTGCAAGATGTAATAGAACACAGGTAAAGTCACTAGCCACATGGCAAGACATAGACTGATAGAAATAGGTGAAGTTGTAAGGGCTAGCTAATAATGCGCCTAAGTCATAAGCCAAACAGTTTGTAACTAATAGAAATCTTTGTGTGACTATTTGGAGCTAAGTGGCAGCAGGGCTGTGGGTTTAAACCTCGGGGCTAGTCTGGAAGGGACAGGTCAGAAACCGCTGGTTACAATCCATAAGTGTGTGTATTTATACCTGGGACTTCAATTCACTTCCATTGATCAATATGTCCATTTTTATGCCAATAGCATGCTGCTATTATTATTATTATTATTATTATTATTATTATTATTTTAACTGTGGTACAATTTGAGATTGGGGGGTGGTAATAACTAGAGCAATACTTTTATTTTTCAGTATTTTTTCCCTTTTTAAGATTATAAATGAAGGCATATTTTTTATCCATGTATCCCCTTGTTCAAACTCCCTTCCCCCTCAAACCCATGCCAGTCACTTTCTTCTTCCCATCACTTTACCTTCTCCCCAGCAAGGGCAGGAGGTCCCAAGGTCCCAAGGTGGCTTAGTTAAGCATCCACTCCCTGCAGATCTGCAATCTGCAATCTGCAAACCCCAACATCAAGACTTGGTCAGGCGTGTCTCTGGACGGAATAGACTCCAAGGTGCTGGTCCAAGGTGTTTCAAATCCCAAGCTGTTTAGTGGTTGTGGTTTGCAGCTTGGACATGCTTTGCTTTGCTTTTTTCTTTAAAGTCCACTAATGAATGAGTACATCCCCTGCTTATCTTTCTGGGTTTGTGATACTTTGCTGAGGAAGATATTCTCCAAATCCATCCATTTACCTGTAAATTTTAGGATATCATTTTTACTTACTTTAGAGTAGTACTCCATTGTGTAGATGAATCACAGTTTGTTAATCCATTCTTCAGTTGAGGGGCATCTAGGTTGTTTCCAGGTTCTTGTGCTGCTATAAGCATAGCTGAGCTAATGCTTTTGGGGTGCAAATGTGAATGTGCATCTTTAGGGTATATGCCCAGTAGTGGTATTGCTGGATCCTTGGAGAGATTGATCCCCAGTTTTCTGAGAAACTGCCATACTGCATTCCAGAGTGGCTGAACTAGCTTACACTCCCACCAACAATGGAGGAGTGTTCCCCTTGCTTCCCAACCTCTCCAGCATAGGCTGTCATCTGTGTCTTTTATCTTTGCCAATCTGACAAGTGTCAGGTGGTATCTCAAAGTTGTTTTGATTTGCATTTCTCTGATGACTAAAGATGTTGAGAACTTGTTCAAGTGCCTTTCAGCCATTTGTAATTCTTCTGCTGAGAGAATTCCCTTTTTAGTTCTGAACTTCATTTTTTGATTGGGTTATTCAAGGTTTTGGGCACTAGTTTCTTGAGTTCTCTATATATTTTAGAGATTAATTCTCTGTCACTTGTAGGATTGGTGAAAATTTTTCCCAGTCCGTAGGCTGTCATTTCTTCTACTGACTGTGACCTTGGCTTTACAGAAGCTTCTCAGTTTCAGGAGGTCCCACTTATTGATTGTTGTTCTTAGGGTCTGTGCTCCTGGTGTTATATTTAGGAAGTGGTCACCTGTGCCAATGCGTTGGAGGGTATTTCCCAATTTCTTTTCTATCAAGTTCATTGTAGCTGGGTTTATGTTGAAGTCATTGAACCACATGGATTTGAGTTTTGTGCAGGGTGATAGGCTTGGATCTATTTGCATTTTTCTACACACTACCATCCATCTTTGCCAATACCATTTGTTAAAGATACTATCTTTTCCCCATTGAATATTTTGGGCCTCTTTGTCATAGACAGCTGTTCACAGGTTTTTGAGTTAATGTCAAGATCCTCAAATCGATTCCATTGATCCACAAGTCTGTTTTTATGCCAGTACCAGGCTGTTTTTATTACTGTATCTCTATAGTATAACTGAAAGTTAGGGATGGTGATGCCTACTGAGGTTCTTTTCTTGAGCAGGGTTGTTTTGAAAATTCTGGCTTTTCTGTTATTCCAAATGAAGTTGAGTATTTTTACACAATTGAAGTAAGTTATTTTTACTATGTTGATCCTACCTATCCAGGAACATGGGAGGTCTTTCCATTTTTTGATACCCTCTTCAATTTCTTTCTTCAGGGATTTAAAGTGTTTGTCAAATAGATCTGTTATTTCTTTGGTTATAGTTACTCCAAGATATTTAATGCTATTTGCAGCTATTATAAAGGGTGATGTTTCCCTTATTTCTTTTCCAGCCCTATTTTCTTTAGTGTATAGAAGGGCTACTGACTTCTTTGAGTTGATCTTGTATCCTGTTAAATTGCTGAAAGTGTTTATCTGCTATAAAAGTTCCCTGGAAGAATTTTGTGGATCACTTATGTATACAATCATATCATCTGCAAATAGAGATAGTTTCATTTCTTCTTTTCCAATTTGTATCCCCTTTATCTGCTTTCATTCTCTTACTGCTAAACCTTTGAGAACTATATTGAATAGATAAGGGGAGAGAGGATATCCTTGTCTAGTTCTTGATTTTAGTTGAATTGCTTTGAGTTTTTCTCCATTAAGTTTGATGTTGGCTGTCGGCTTCTTGCAAATGGCCTGTATCATATTTAGATATTTTCCCTGTATTCCTGATCTCTCCAGGACTTTTGTCATAAAGAAGTGCTGGATTTTTGTCAACGGGTTTTTCAGCATCTAAAGATATGATCATGTGTTTTTTTTTTCCCATCAGTTTGTTTATATGATGGGTGACATTTACGGTTTTTCATATGTTGAACCATCCCTGCATTTCTGGGATGAAGACTACTTGATCATGGTGGATGATTTTTTTTATATATTGTTGTTTATACGGTTTGCCAAAATTTTATTGAGAATTTCAGCATCAATATTCATGAGGGAAATTGGGCTGTAACTCTCCTTTTTTGCTGTGTCTTTGAGTGGTGTGGGTATTAGGGTAATTGTGGCCTCATAAAAAGAATTTGGCAATATTCCTACAGTTTTACTGTGTGAAACAGTTTGAGGAGTAAAGGTAGTAATTCATCTTTGAATGTCTGGTAGAATTCTGCACTGAAACCATATGGACCTGGGATTTTTTTACTTGGGAGGCTTTTAATGACAGCTTCAATTTCCTTTAGGGTTAAAGGTCTGTTTAGGTAATTAATTTGATCTTGATTTAATTTTGTAAATGGTACCTGTCCAAAAAGCTATCCATTTCTTCTAGAGTTTCCATTTTGTGGAATATAGATTTTCAAAGTATGACCTGATAATTCTCTGGATTTCCTGGAGGTCTGTTGTTGTGTACCCCTTCATTTCTGATTTTGTTGATTTGGATACTCTCTCTCTCTGCTTCTTGGTTAGTTTGGATAAGGGTTTATCTATCTTGTTGACCTTCTCAAAGAACGAACTCTTTGATTCATTGATTCTTTGTATTGTTCTTTTTGTTTCAATTGCATTGATTTCAGCTCTAAGTTTGATTATTTCCTGCCGTCTACTCCTTCTAGGTGAGTTTGCTTCTAATTGTTCTAAGGCTTTCAGCTGGGCTGTTAGTTCTCTTGTGTGGGACTTCTCGAGGTTTTTCATATAGACATCTAGTGCTATGAATTTTCCTCTTAAGACTGCTTTCATTGTGTTCCACAAGTTTGGGTATGTTGTGGATTCATTTTCATCAAATTCTAGGAAGACTTTTATTTCTTTCTTAATTTCTTCCTTGACCCAGAGGTGATTCAGCTGAGTGATGTTTAGTTTCCATGAGATGGTAGGCTTTCTGTGATTTTTGATATTGTTGACCTCTAACTTTAGGCCCTGGTGGTCTGATATGATACAAAGGATTTTTTCCATTTTTTTGTATCTATTGATATTTGCTTTATGACCAAATATGTGGTCAATTTTAGAGAAAGTTCTATGTGGCACTGAGAAATATGTATATTCCTTTGTGTTTGAGTGGAAGCTTCTGTAAATATCTATTAAATCCTCTTGCATCATAACGTCTTTTAGACTCCTTATTTCTCTGTTGAGTCTCTGTCTGGTTGTCCTATCCAAGGGTGAAAGTGGGGTATTGAAGTCTCCCACTATTAGGGTGTTAGAGTTGATATGGGGTTTGAGCTTTAGTAGTGTTTCTTTTACATAGATAGGTGCCCTTATATTAGGGGAACAAATATTCATGATTTAAATCTCCTCTTGACCAATTTTTCCTAAGATGAATAAGTAATATCCATCGTGGTCTCTTTTAATTGATTTTAGTTTGAAGTCTACTTTGTTAGATATTAGGATGGCAACACTAGCTTGTTTTTTAGGACTATTAGACTGGAAAATCTTTTCCCAACCCTTTACTCTCAGCCTGTGTCTGTCTTTAAGGTTGGCAGTGAGCATTGCATGTTGCAACTTTCTGAGATCAGACAGACAAGAGACAACCAGCTAGGGTTGAGAACTAATCGAAGCTATAACTTAGAGGAACAGAGTGGCTACTCTGAATTGTGAAGCCAGAGAAGTACTTTTCAAATGACCAGGGCTATTTCTAAAGCATAGAAGAATAATTAGATTCTAGGCACCAAACTGTACGTTAAATATGTTGTTGGCTGAGAAAGTGAAAATCAGAGGCCAAGGAAGATGAAAAAGTACTGGGATAGCAAACACTATACATTCTGTTCTAAGTAGGACAAAAAATAGATATTTTTGAGCAGGCAAAGGACATGATCTGTGTGTGTGTGTGTGTGTGAGTGTGTGTGTGTGAAAGGGGGGGTGGTTCTCAACATTCTTAATGCTGTGACCCCTTACTACAATTTCTCAGGTGGTGACCCCCCAACCACCTAATTATTGGAATTTCATAACTGTAATTTTGCCATCACAAAAACATGATGATGTTTGCTCTGTCACCTGAAGGTGTGAGAACCAAGGGATCCCAGAAGTCCTCCTAAATCCCTATCAGTACCCTGGACACAGAGAACAGGAACTGTTTAAACATGTAAGACTGGAAAGGGTGGGTATTACCTGAGATAGAGGGTGAAACCCCACATAAATTCTAAACAAGCATATACAATTAAAAACTATGAGAACAAAATAATAACATGATAAATAGGTTGTGGCAAAATAGATCTTCCTTTTATTTCTTGAGTCTATGAATGAAATTTACCGGGGGCTGGAGAGATGGCTCAGAGGTTAAGAGCACCGTCTGCTCTTCCAGAGGACCTGGGTTCGATTCCCAGCACCCACATGGCAGCTAACAACTGTCTGTAGTTCCAGTTCCAGGCAAAACACCAAGGCAAATAAGTAAATAAATAATCAAGTTTAAAAAAAAAAAAGAATTTAAAAAAAAAATGAATGAAATTTACCAGCTGTGATGCATTAGAATCCCATTAGAGCACTTGATTAAGTGCCCCACACAATCTTAATTAAAATTTCTTGATGTAGTTTTTCTATCCAAATGAATTAAAAACTAGATGAGAGACTGTGAAAGAAAAATTATGAAAAAAAAAACAAACACCTCATGCATGTGAAGGTATTTGGCTAGATAATGAGGGCCAGTTTATACAGAGATGTCATGATGTCTTTCTAATGAGAGTCTGTAATGTCCACAAGACCTTAACAAGACTTGGTGATCACACTAGACACACAGACTATGTCATGAATTCCAAATGACTGTCAGAAATACAAATGGCTATAAAGACAAACCTCACAGGAAAGACCTAAATCCTAGTTGTGCTCTATGCTGCAAAAGATAACTGACTTCATCTCTTTTTGTCACTACCCATAAGTACAAAAAGGTGACCAAAAGCTAGGAAGTGATAGCCTACAATGTCAGGGAAAACGAAAAATGACTTTGGGGTAGATCTCAAGGTGGCCTTAATATAGTACCAAAGCAAAAAATAAAGCTAGGCAGCAAAGTTATAACCTAAGAAGTACTAAATGAGAGAGAGATAAAAGAATCCAGAAGTGATAGCTGGCCTAAGGACTCCCACAAAGAGTACTGATTTCAAGCTTTTGGTAGCTAGGCTATGGTGCTCTGAGAAAAAGGAGTTGTGCTCTGCAGTGCTGTCTTGGGTGCAGGGAGCATTGCCTAAGTAAGCATCAGGTAATTTATCATTTATGAGCAAGAGAAGCTGGGAATCCTACTGAGGACACAAGGACAAAGAAGTAAAGCCATTACTCCTGAAGAACATTTTGTCCTTAATAAACAACTAACCCACATCTGTAAAGGGCTCAGATTCACTGTTACTAGAAAACATGGAAGTTGCCTTTGAAACTCGATGACACAAATTGATAGTTTGCTCATTCAGTGATACGGTGTCAATCTTTCTTGTCTGGGCCCTTCTCTTCTCTGTTTATAGTTTATTCACTTTACTGATTTTCCTTCTATTAATATTCCCAAAGCATTTGACTATAGACACTAAATGATTTAAGGCCAGCTTCACACAACACTAAATTAGCAGATCACTATTTTTAGCAAACAATATATTAGGAACTTCTTATATTTATGGCATCAAGCACATCATCCTAAGAGACATTTCTTCAGCAGAATTTCAGAAAGTACTAGAAAGAATAAACACCTTTGCATGACACACAGTCCTTGAGGAAAAGTCACTAGCGTGTCCCTCAGCAAGAGTTTATTAAAAGCTCAGTAATACAGCAAAATGTTGGGTAACTCCGGCTCATTTGTCTCCATTTCCTGCAAACATCTCTTTCTAGAATAATCACTATGGGTGACTGGCTTGTAAATCTACTTAGTCAATTTCTACTTCTCCAGCTGGGTTGGTAGCAAGACCTTTCTGCCTTCTAACAATTTATCTACTTTATTATCTTCCTCTAATAAATATTTGAAGTATTTCTTTTTATTTAGTTCTATAAGCTGAGGCTCTATATTAATGATGAAAGACAACAAATTTACCAATGGAAAAATACATCTATATTTCTTCAGAAACAACAAGATTTAAAACCCAGGCTTTGGTGGAAAAATACCAGTTCTATTTGTTACCATTAGTATTGATTCTAAATACAATTTCTGTTTTGTTTTCTTGTGTTTTAAGGCAGTGTATTGATACTTAATCCAGGGTAGCTACAAACTCATTGCAATCCTCCTGTCTCTCAAGTACTGGGATCACAGCCATGCACCCCCATTGTAGGCTTAAATAGATTTTACTAAGGCAGAATACAATTTTATCACCTATCAAATGTGAATACCATCCCATAGTTGCTGAGATAACTTAAGGCAAAACACACAAAGCATAAAAATAAATATCTGTTGTACAAATGCATCAGTTGCCTTCATCAATATCTCGAGGCAAACATTATTATACTGAGTGTATAATACTTAAAAGGTACAGAGACATTAGGCTGTTGATTCACTCACCCTGGTCTTTATATACTGCACCATGAATTCTTAGAGCAATAACACTGTGGAACACATGACAGTTATGTATATGTCATCGACAGTCACTCAAATATACCTATTCTGATGTGGGTGTTACTGTCTGGCCACAAGCTACAAGAAAAAAAAATTTATGAACCACATGTGAACAGCAAGGAAGACTAGAGACGCCATTCAACTCTCTACAGGAGCCAGTGAATTACTCCATTTTATTTATCTACCATTAGCCATATCATTTTACTACAGGCTCTGATATAGAATTCCTACACACACACACACACACACACACACACACACACACACACACACAGATTCTTTCTATTGATGAGACTCTCTGAGTCAAAAGTCTAAGTAAGATCACTGAACAGACAAGATCAGGAAATAGACAGATGTTCTTCATTTTAAAAAAAAAAAAAAACAAAAAAAACTTATTTATTTATTTATTTGCCTTGGTGTTTGCCTGGAACTGGAACTACAGACAGTTGTTAGCTGCCATGTGGGTGCTGGGAATCGAACCCGGGTCCTCTGGAAGAGCAGATGGTGCTCTTAACCACTGAGCCATCTCCCCAGCCCGCTAGACAGATGTTCTTAAAGAACAGAGCAGAGAACTCTACTTTCGGAGTTTTGAATTTTGTTTTAAAATAGAACCTCCATACAGTAGCCCAAATTCACATAAAAGTTGTGATCCATCTGCCTCAGCTTCTCAAGTGCTGGAAATAAAGGTGTATAACAAACAGCACACCCAAAAATACTCTGCCTCACTCTGAAAATAATGAGTATCCTGAAAAATGATGAGTAAATACTATCATCTGCTACCATCTGTTAGCACAATACATTGGCTGATATTAATAAGGAAACACTGATAAATTATTAAATAACATCTATGCCATCAAGTGCACATTTGGTGCTAATAATCAGTGTGTTTAACAACATGAAGTATAAAAAAACAATGTTTTTTTCTCCATGCTGTCTTCCAGGAACTTTGTGTTTTACATATAGAGTTGTAAACCTTTTTCAGTTCAGACCTAAATTCAGTATCTAATTTATTTTGTTTTATTTTTATACACACGTGCAATTGTCCTACCATCATTTGTTTCCCCAACCCCGGTCCATTTCTGGGTTGTCTACACTGTTCCAGTGCTTAACACTTTTGCTCTTTTCTCCTTTAGTTTCATAGTAGACCATGAACCAAAATGGATATTGCTCTATTTCTTTTACACTGATCTCTTCTAGGTCTTCACATTTCTATATGAACTTGAGAAAAAATTTGTTGATAACAATGACAAAACAAAAAGAAAACTGGATTTCTAAAAATGTGATTGAAATTACACTTAACATACTGATTAAGTCAGGTGAGCTTTTGTTTTTTCTTTTGGTTCTAGGTTCAAATAAAAGGCCTTGCATATAGTAGGCAAATATATGTATACACACACATATATACTATTTGCATATACCATTGAGACAAATTCCTAACCTTATAAGTGAAGTTATTTGAATTGATATCTGAACAACAGTAAGTTTTCCTAGGTAAACCACTAATGGAGATTTTATTAAGATCTTTTAAAAATATCTTATGGTGGGCATATGTCACCTTATATAAATAAAGAAAATCTATGTATGTCAGAGAAAACTTGAGAGTTGTTTCTCTTCTTCCACCATGTGGATCCTGGGGCTCAAAGCTAGATTGTGGAGCTTGGTAGCTTATGTGCTAAACTCCTTTTAAAGACAAGATGCTGCTATAGAGTCCACAATCTTTCTATCTTTAGATCTCCAAAATTCTGAAATCAAAGGCATGTGATGCTATACTTGGCATTCCTCTAGTTTTGTTTGTTGTTTCCCTCACAATATCTTGCATGTGTTTTCTAAGCATTGTGTCTGGGCACTCCATATTTTAGTGCTAATTATGTTTTATAAATTAAAATTCTAAAGGTTGATTGCTAATACATGAAATGGTAATTTGCTCTTACATCCTGCAATCTTGTTGTAACTGCATATTAGCTATAGGAGGATGTTTCTATTTTTCACTGAGTCTCACTCATAGAGAAAGAACTGCAGGCAAGTAATAGCTGCTGGGGAAAGAAAATGAGGCACCTTAGGTATTTGATTTGATCAGATTGCTAGGATTAGGCTCTCCATAACGGTGCTTACATTATCGATTTGCAATTTGGAGCCAACACTCCTATGATGAATATAGAAAGAATCCTTAGTTTCCAGTGTGTTCAGGGTTTTTTTTCCTTATAAGGAAAATCCTGATAGCTTCTGAGTGCCTTTACCTTCCTCATTTTCTCATGTCTTCTTTGTGTGGAGCTAATTTTTCTGTTATAATATTCTAAGTCGCATGCTTACTTTTTCACTTTCAAGGATGTCTCCTTTTCCTGAGTATTTGCTGTCAATATCCTCCTAAGTACATTTCCATTGCACCCTACAGATTAAAATTCCACATCTTTTCTTCATATTTATAATCTAACAGGCCATTAACATGTTTCTGCCTAGAGTTAGAAATTCATCCTAATCCTACCAGTCAGTCTATCCTATACATTTCTACTATATTCATGTTTCTAAAATCTCCTACTGACTAGGCATAGGTAATCAATAATTTCACCTTCTTTAGTGTGGAGCCAAGAAACTTTTATGCTCTTTTAACTGCATCTTTGCATTGTCTTCCATGAGTTCCCAGAACAATACTCCTTTAATAGAGCATTTGGTAGGTATGGAAAAGTTACTATATGTAGTGCACAGTATGAAAGCTGCTCATCTTAAATGTTGCTTGTAAGGTAAAAGAGAATTTTAAATTTAATTTAATCTTTATTCTTATAAAATTAACAGGTCTCATGTTTATACAGACAACCCCACTGGATAGGATTGCTACCATTCTAGTGATAGTAAATGAAATCCACAGATCAATTCAATGCTACTACGTGTACTTTGTCTAATAACCCGACTAATCTAACATAATAAGGAAATAAGTATGTTTCTATTACAATCAATAAGGAAGAAATTGAGTTTTTCAGTGAAAGCACAGGTCATGACCTAAGAATGTCTACAAAGTCAGTAAACCCAGCTGTTTTGAGAAAAAAAAAACTCTAACTAGAAAATTAAATTTCAGGATAAAGGTAAAAATTATTCTAGCAAGCTCTTTGATAACAGAGACTTTGTGTTGCTACAGTTTTGCCTTAGCCACAGTTCATAGCAAAGTGCTCAGTATAAAACATAATTGGTATATTAAGTAAAAGAAAGAATGAAAAAAAACATATGAGTAAGATACAAGTTTATCCCTAGAAACTAAGTGTAGGTAGCTAGCTTCACATCTTCAGTTGGATTAGGGTGGGAAGAGACAAAACAGCTTATGAGGTAAATTTCTCAACTTAAAAAAAAATTGAAACTTGAAAAAGGCTGTGACAATAATTTCCAAACTCTTTGACACAAAGGCTTTTAATTTTTAACTATTATAAAGCTTAAAATTAGTTAACTAATGGGTAATGTTCATATTTGCAGTATTAAAAAATTAAATAGAAACCACCAATAAAATCTATCAGTAGATCAAAGTGTTTGTTGTCCAAGCTTGTCAACCTGAGTTTGATACCCAGAAACCATGTAAATGTGAAAGGAGAGAACTGATGCTACAAAACTGTCTTCTGACCACCACATACCAACCCAACACACTAATTATAAAAAATTAAGGTAAACAGCTGTTTTTAAACTCAAAACTTTACAAGCACAGAATCCACTTCTTGTCACTATATACCATCACATGTGTGAAGCTTCTGGGAAAACAAAACAAACAAACAAACCCTACTGTCTATTCTATAAGAATGAGAATTTTAAAAGTAACACATTAGTATCATTCTGAAAACACAAGAACCTCATGGATCTCCCTCAAAGTATGGAGAGCATTCTAGGATTGCCAGATCTGTTCTAGACTGGATTACAATGAAGACCAGCACTGAGATCAGAGGGGCAAAAAGAAACAAACCTATGGTTTTTCAAGCCATTATCTGAGGTCATTCTAAGCATATTATAAAACAATATTTTGGGTTTGATTTTTAATATTGCTCATTGTCATGGTCTTTTTTTAAATATAACATGTAAACTTAAACCTGAAGGTTTTCTCTTGTGAAGTTTCTGATTATGTAAACAGGATATTGAACATTGAACATAATTCTCATTTAGATCTCATAAAGGTAGTCAAGTGCCTAACACAGTGTGTAATATAACATACTCTAAGTGCCCAATAAAGTCATTCATTTTCCAAATTTAGTAACCTAAAAAAAAAAGAAGGGTACACATTATTATAAAGAATTACAGCAGTCAGACATAATGATTCACACCTGAAATCTCAATATTTAGGAGCCTAAGGCAAGACTGCCACAATTTTGGAGCCAAGGTGAATGGAAAGGAACTAAAATGTTAGCACTCCTGGGTCTCCAGATACAAAGTTCAATTCCTTTCTCTCCTTCGATTCCCATGGGATATATTTTCACTTGGACTGGGGTTGCAGTAGTAGGTCAGCTATATAGAACTTGATGCTTTGCCATATTATATGAGTTCTTGGGCAGCCTGAGCTAAAGTGTTAAAAATCCCATGTAAGTTTATGAATTTTGAAATAAAAAAGAAAAATATAGCCAAGAGAAACTAAGCTTGCTACTATGTTGGTAACTGAATTGATTGCTAATTAGTTCAACTATCTATAGGGTAACATAATTATTTCATAGGAAACATAATCTGATCACTGAAGCAACTAAAGCAGCTTTACTGAGCACAGTCAAAGACCTTCAGACATTTTAAGGAGCTAGAAGGCTTTTTCCTTGTAAATGACTTAAATCTTCCTTGTTGGCTCAAGAAAAATAAAATCAACTAGAAAACTGAAAAGATACAATGGCAGTAGAATAAAATAAACTATATTATCTGACCTCTTTTTAGATTTTTATTTTTTAAAATATTCATATCTATGTGTAGGTGTGTGCACATGAGAATGAAGATGCCTACAGAGTCCAGAAGAGGAATGAGGGACGAGAAAAGGCAGTAAAAAGGGGTGAATAAAAAAACCTCCCAATGAAAGCCTTCTGTGCACAAGCTCACTGGAAAGGGAGCCTGGTTATTTCTGTTTACAGGTAACAAGTATTTAAAGAGGTAACAATTATTACTTTACCAAACATGAGAGAGTTGCTATGGACCGAGTACATATCCTAGAGCAGTAGTTCTCAAACTATGTTTGAGGGCTAAATAACCCTTTCACAGGAGTCACATATCAGATAGCCTGCATATCAGATATTTACAATTCCTAGTAGTAGGAAAATTACAGTTATAAAGGAGCAAAGAAATAATTTTATGGTGAGGTCGCCACAACATGAAGAACTTTATTAAAGGGTGTCAGCAGTAGGAAGAACAAACCACTGTCCTAGAACAGACACTGGTACATGAGCAAGAGTTTCACTTGTGAGAAGTCCAAATGTCCTGAACTTGTGCCTCATGGCCAATGGGAAAGTGAACCCAATCCATTCACAGTAACAGACCCAAATACAGTAAGGCTAGTGCCTCCATGCAATTCCTTACCTGACCTATAACGTTCATCTCGAGAACCAGAGGATCTTCGGCGATGGTATCGAGAGGCCGAGGAAGGAGTGACAGGTGCCCTCCGCTCTTGAGGCAACGCTTGGTCCACTCCTGAATAAGGCAAAACAACAGAATGAGGGCAAGGCTGTTCTTAATAGCTAAGTGAAGGAAACCTAGTTACAGTAAGTATTCTCTCATTACATTCCTATCACCTATAGGACCAGGTAGAGGTGAGAAGACTGAGGATCACTCTTTGCAAAGCAACAGGAAGGTGAGATACAAGGAAAGTTCTTCTAACTGTGGGCAGGCCTATAGGCAAGTGTTTTCTTCTTATAGTTTCCACTAAAGTATGAAGTCCAAGACAAAGGATCAAATTATATTTTTTTGTAGGATGAACAGAAAGATATAAATATGAGAGATTTTTAAATTATAATTATCAATAAAGTCAACTTTAAAATAACCCTTATAAACTATTTGTATTTGGTAACTGGAAAGTTAATGATTGGTAGTATCCACTTTCAGCTTTTGTCACTCCCAATTACTAACACTAGAAACTTGATCCATTTAATGCTAAGTAAATAAACAAAATATACTTCAAAACAGCTTTTATGAATTATCAAAAATGTTATCTTAGGTTCAAAGACAAAACTAACCTCCATATCTGCTAATTAAACTATCTATTAGACTGACATAACACAGCACCACAGACCACAGTATAGATGAAACTAAATAGCATGGGAAAGAATCCATCTTTACAGTTCTGACATAAAGAAATTGCTCCTACTGAGTTCTAACGTCAGCAGCTGCTTCTTTAGAAAAGACCAGTGATAACTGGACGACATAAAACACAAGCTACAAAAAAATTAATATCTGGATTTGAGTAACAATTAGCTCTCAAATGAGCCTATCTTAATATTCCCTATCATGTATCAAACTCATGAAGCCAAATAGTTCTTCTGCAGTGTGCTGACATTTATATTTGGGCTTATAACCCTGATTTCTTTTTCTGTTTTTTTAATTAAGTTTTTCCAGCTCAATCACAGTTTTCCCTCCCTCCCTATTTTCTTCCCACTTCCTCCCCCTAACCTCTGCTACTCCAACCATCCAATCTTCCTCCTTTCTCTTAGGGAAAGAGCAGGCCTCCCATGTTTATCAACTAGCCATGGCATATCAAGTTGCAGTAAGATTAGGCATTTACTCTCCCATTAAGGCTGGACAAAGTAATCCAGTAGGAGGAAAAGGGTCCCAAATCAGGCAAAAGAGTCAAAGACAACTCCTGTTCTCACTGTTAGGAGTCTCACAAGAAGACTAAGCTACACAACTGTAACATATGCAGAGGGCCTAAGACAGTCCCAAGTAGGCTCCTTGATTGTTGGTTTAGTCTCTATAAACTGCTATGAACCCAGATTAATTGATTCTGTGAGTTTTCTTGTTATGTTCTTGACCCCTTTGGCTTCTACAATCCTCTTCTCCCCCCTTTTGCAAAATTACAGAGCTCTGTCCAATATTTGTCTGCGGATCTCTGGATTTGTTTCCATCAGTTACTAGGTAAAGTGTCACTGATGACAACTGAAAGCCTGACTCATAGTGTGCAGGCTACTCTCCACTAGCCATAGTTTCTACTACTTACATGATCAGGATTATGTTGAGATGATGAAAAACCATAAAGTTATCAGTATGTGATTAATATATCCCCATGTTGTTTGCTTTTTAACAATTCTGGGTTTAATATTTATACCCACCTATCAATTGTCATGCTTTCACTGTACCTATTTGTTGATACTTTCAAAATATTCCAATTGAAAAACAAAACAAAAACCAACCTTTCCCACACTTTTCCTCCCCTAGTCAAACACTCACAATCTAGTAATACTTTTCAGTTCATGTTTTTGATTGTTTGTTTTTATTGGCGTTTAATTGAAGCTCCCCTTCCTCCTCTAACCTGGGTCACTAGCCCCACTGTAGTGGGATTATGCTGGTAATGTAAATATTTGTCCCATCTATGGGTTTAATAAAACGCTGATTGGCTAAAGGCAAACAGGAAGTATGGGCAGGGCTACCAGGATAAGAAAACTCAGGAATATCTCAGAGCAGACACAGAGGCCAGACACAGATGCCAGAGTCAACAGAGCTGCCAGGAGATGCAGAGGAAATGTTGCTCTGAGAAAAGGTACCGAACTACACAAGATGGGTTGAGTTAAGATGAAAGAGTTAGCAAATTATATGTCTGGGACCTAGGTCAATCAGCGTAAAAATAATAAAAGCCTGTATGTGATTATTTGAGGCAAAGCAGGGCTGAGAGTGGAGCTAAACCTCTGGTCCAACCCGGGAAAGTCTGGGCCAGAACCTTTTACAACACCTTGTTATGTCATTTAGGTTCCCTTTCATCCTGGACTTTGGTTTTATAGAATTTTAGGTCACTAGTTCATGAATTCATCTATGTCTTTCCTCTCCTCATATTTGAAGACGATAACTGAAGTAGTTTCTTCAGAAACTATAAAAGAGAAGAAATAATACACAGAGGTATTGGGTGTTCTCAAGGTTGCCTTTCTACTGTAACAAGGATGGGTCCTGGATATTCTAGGTGAAAACTATGTTTACTTCTTTTCATTTTCATTATTTCCCCAAAGTTCATCATTGCAATGCTATAATCATTACACTGCCTCTTCTGTAACAACTTTCATAATTTCTCTTTATTTTCACCTAAGAAGAGCCAGTGTTCTTCTTGTGGCAGAACCCTAATGGATCTTTCATTTGGGTTGATTGAGAGCTTGAGTGTGCTGTGCCTTGAGAAAATGCCTCACTCTGTGGCTGAGACTACTTTCGGGACACTGTAAGTGCTCTGACATAGTACCTTTGACTGCAGGACTTGTATAATTATGTCTAAACCTAGAGCCTTTTTATCTTTAAATCCTCAGAGAATATACATGTCTATAAGGACTGAGCAGAGGTAGCCACCATTTCCCATAGGTTGCTTCTTTAACTACTTGCTGAGTGATACCCATTGTAGGGAAAAGTAGTCAGCCAAAGAAAATCCACCCTGGCTCTGAAATCAGAGCCAGGGAGAGAAACCCACCCTGGATCTAAGGCCTGAGCCAGTAAGATACTTCATTCCTAAACCCAGAACCAAAAAGAAATGTGCCCTGGCCCTGAAATTAGAGCCCCAAAGTCCAAAAGAGCCAGTGAAAGAAATATTTTGGCCCTGAAACCAAAAACCAAATCAGGGTGAAAAACAGAAAAATCTGACCAATTTCCACCCTGGAAGTCTCCCTAGAAAGCTCTGCCCCCACTCCCACCCCAAGCCCTATATAAATCCTGAGCAAGCCCAAGGCCCTTTCCCTGTTGCCCTCTCCCACCCCAGACTGGGGCAGCAACACTCTCCTGGATCCTTCCCTCCCAATATCTCTTAAATGATGTTTGGGTGAAGATCTTTTGCAGGAGCAGCAGCAGCAGAGCCTGGATAGAGAACAGCTGAAGGAGCAAAGCTTTAATACTCTTGCTGCCCAGGGGACCTTCCCTGGCAGGGCCGAATTGGTACATTCCCTGAACAAAGAAAGTAAAGCCTTCCACCAGGCAATGTAGCAACTGCCAGGGAGGCCCTCTCTTGACTGAGCAGAGCTGCTAAAATTGGGAAGGCCTTTCCCAGAAGCAGGGCTGTAAGCTGCTACCTAGGCTTGCTGCAGCCTGTGGTATTCATTGGCTCCTCAATGCCTGAATACCTTTTAATCGAGTTGTAACAGTCAGTATTCATTGGCTCCTGAGTGCCTGAATACTTTTCCGTTAGAGCTTCAGTGCTCAGTATGCCTGGGTTCCAGACTGCCAGGATCTCTTTCCATCTGTGCTGCCAAATACCTACACCCATGATGTCCACTTAGCATCAGACTGTCCTGGCTTTCACTTTGCTAAATAACTCCTCTACTTTATATGTAACTACCATTTGTAATTGTTGCTCACATTCTGTTTACACACTGATTGGCATTTTGCAACAGCTCAAGGAGCAGCAGAAGTAAACACACATGTCCAAGTTGCCAGGTTCACCAGCTGTAAATCTCCATACTATTAATACTATTTTTCTGTCTAGTTCATGAATATAAGATTTCTCAGAATTACTTTCAGCCTTTACCTCTACTTGGGATTCATAGTACACAATCTGGCTTATTGACAGCCTTCTATGGTAATCATTAGTGAGGTAATTTTGCACACTTGTTGTCCTAAATTGAAATGCAATCTACTACAGATGCTATAAAAGAGAAATTAATACAACTAAGTAGAAGAGCTCCAACAAGTTGCTAGTAACAAAATATACTTTAAAATAGTATTTGAGTCAATATCTGACCTTATCCCAACCAAATTTGAAATGGTATATTCACATAGGAAAAAAAATCAACAATTGAGTACGTAACTTTCTATAGAATGAAACCATAAGGTCATTTGTACACTCATTCCCTTTTCCCAGTACAAGGCAACTGACCAATCCTTGCTACTGAAGCAGAAGTACCCTCAACAACATAAATATAAATAATTAACAAAGCAGTTACAGTTCAGTATTCATAAACTGAAGACTTTAGTTTAGGGAATCTTGATTAAAGATCAATTCTCAAAAAGCCACACAGAGATTAGCATTCTCACAACAGGAAGTATAGTGAGAGTTAAGAGGCTAACATGGGCACTGGAAAAGAAGGTATCAATAAACATAAAAGGTGACAGTCTCCAACATGCAACAAGTATGAAACCATTGATTCCCATTTGCTAAAAAACAAGTGTCAATACTGAATCTTTTCTTCCACAATATTTATGAGGCAATTACATACAAGCCATATGCCAAGTACCAGGTCAGCTCCAGGACCCATAAGCTTGAAGAGGCAGAACCACAGATGAGGCAAATAAGCATAGCAACCTTTGTGGATATATATTACATATTTAATAAAACCTGAATATTGGGGAGACAGCACTGTTACTTCCATCTCATCTTTTACTAACAGAGCTATTGTGTAATACTATATATTTGTTTTCTAATCATTTTCCTATTACGGTATATTAATGGGGAATTAATGAACTAGCAAAGTATAAATGATCTGAAGCCTGTGACAATCTGACTTTTGCATTAAACTTCTATCCTGCATTATTTGTTTGTAGTGCTTAAAATTAAACCTAATGCCTCAGTGTACTATGCAAACAATCATACTCCTCAACCACATCTTCCACCCCAATCTGATTTTGTCCTACACTACTGGATAAAATACAAGTTTACTGTCAGGCCTAGGGCTTTGAGTTGTTGCACAATTTTTATGACTCATATTTTTCACAAGAGACCATGATCCAATCCTAACTGGTACCATGTTTACTGAGGTGGCTGAACTCAACACAATCTGAGCTCCAAGATGCTAGCAGGGCATGGGTTTGGTAATGCTCTTTTTACTACTGGTCCTCTGACACAAAATCTAATTCATAAAATGTCACTAAAGATAATAGGAAACTCAGCCAATCAAACCAACAGACATGTGATAGAATACATCACAGAAAATAGAGCAGCAACCTGTGCATCACTCATCAACAACAGAGCTCACTTAGAGCACAGGAGGCTTGCCCTTTACTGATGAATGTCCTTCCATCTCACCACTCAAGCTGGAAAGAAGGCATACTAAATCCCAGACCAGAAAGTCCACCTTTGAGTGTCTCTTTTCCCTTTTTTGAAGAGGTAGCCTTGCATCTCATCGTCACACTTCATCAACTCAACACAACAAAAGGAAAAGGAATATGCCTGTACAGGCCTGTATGTCCTTGAGACTGCACTAAAGAAGGTCACATCTGGCACCAAACACAGCATCATCCACTGTCCAGAGACTAATTGTATTTCAGTTTTAAGGTTAAATTCCTGGGACAGAATGAAACATAACCAAAGTGTGTACTGAGAGAGCTCAGCAGTCATCCACACTGATATCGAACCTAACAGTAACATGCTCAGGCAAGCAACCAGCCAGCTTTATTTTATAGAGAAAATACACAAGCGTCAACTGACTTGCATTTATATCCTCAAAATCAAAGACCAAGCTTTTCATTTTCCATGTTCCCAAAGTACAAAATTCACCAGCCTGAAAACTTTGTCAATCATAGACAGCTATTTCTATCATAATCTAACAGAGCATTTCCATCTGGATTTCAGATAAAGCTATTGCCATCCTGGCCATACAAAACAAAACATTTCATGTATAGGCATTCACATCAGAGCACACTATCTTCAGTGACAATATCAGATACTGGGGTTTGCAAACTGAACTGCATAAAATAAATAGAAATCAATGAACTAGAATAAGCTATTGTTCAAAATCATGTAATCCTTTGCCACTGATTAGCACTAATGTGGCCAATTAATTGACATTTAGATTCATCTAAATCAGAAATAAAAAGAGAACTGTCACCACAGATAAGGGAAGTCTGGTGCAGAAGATTTGTGCAAAAACACTGTGTATACTTGAGCAGTGAATGCTTCTGGTACCAACCTTGGCAACAACAGTTACTGGGAGTGCTCTCTTACTGCTCTCCCAGAAAGGCAACAGTGGACAGCCTTGCTGATCTTCACTGGTATGACAGGAGTTCGGTGGGCACAGGAGGGAAAGAAAAGAACTCACTGTCCAGGAGAAACCAACCACTGCCTTGTTCTACTTCTTCCTGCTATGTGCAAAGTCTGGAACTGGGTATACTTGCCTGCAAGTGGGTTGTGCTTTACTGTGTGCAGTGGATGAGAGATGTTCAGTCAATTCATATGGTACTATTGTGAGGTGAGGGACAAAATACTAACATACAACTACCTGGAAATATTACACAAATAGATTATAATAAGACTGGCACTTACGGTTGTCATGGTCATCTGGGGAAGCTAAAACCAAGCCAGGGCTACAGAAGGTACAATAGCTGGACCCACTCTCCATGCAAGAATGCATATGGTCTGTAGTAGTAACAAGTAGGGCCCATAAATTTCCACTAATAACAGATACTGTGCCTCTGTGAATCCCAGAGAGTAGCAAGAAATTTGCCAATTGGCTTCTGCTACTCCAATTCACATTATGTCTCAAACCAACTCAGCCATAATCTTGTAGCAAGGCATAAATCCACATGGCTACTGAAGACAAAGGTAGATGAGCTTCATACACTGACTCTGAAGAAATGGCTCCATGCCAAGAAACATTTCATGACTGCTCTATCATAAGTAACACCTAGACAATATACATACTGTAAAAAAGAAGGAGGGTATTTAGATTAAGGATAGTTTACTATTTATAGTAAAAGTAAGTCTAAAAATAGCAAAGGCTTTCTATACAGTCTAAAATGTGTTATAAGAACTCCTCTGAAAACAGTGCTTGGTAGCTGGCTTCATTTTCTAGTTTTGTCAATTTGATCTGGTTTAGAGAGAACAAAAGATAATTTTGAAACTCATTTTCTTACTAAAAAGTATGAAGAAGTGTCAAACAAGTTCACTTAAGTAGTACCTTTTCTTATAAAATAATTTTCAACCTATTATTTAACCTCTTTAATTCTCATCTATCTTTATAACTTCTAGTGTGCACTGTTCTACTGTGGGATATCTTCCTGTACACTATGAATATATGTTGTTCTCATTGGTTGGTAAATAAAGCTGCTTTGGCCTATGACAAAGCAGGAGAGAGCCAGGCAGGAAATCTAAGCAGAGAATATAGGAAAAGAAGGGCAGAGACTGGGAGATGCCAGCTAGCTGCCTGAGGAGGAAGATGTATTAGAACACAGGTAAAGCCATGACACAAGTGGCAAAACATAGATCAATAGAACTGGGTTGATTTAAATTTAAAGGTAATGAGCTTGAGCAATAAGCCAAACAGTTTGTAATTAATATTAAGCCTCTAGGTAATTATTTTAAAAGTGGTGTGGGACCAGGTTGGTCGGAAAAATCTTCATCAGGGGCTGGAGAGATGGGGGCCTGGAAAGATGGCTGTCTGCCTGTAGATGAGGATATAAATAAAGCTTTAAGTTACTGTTCCAATACCATGCCAGTCTGCTTCCCACCATGATGATCATGGACTAAAACTGTAGGCAAGCCCCCAATTACATGCTTTCTTTTAAAAGAGTTGCCTTGGCCATGGTGTTTCTTCACAGCAATAGAACAGTAACTAACAAGGAAACCAAGTCCTCCATCATAAAATGGTACCCTCTCCCATATCACAGGAGGGCTGGATGGTGTTCATGTTTGTGGAAAGGTGGGCAGACAATAAAGAGAATATAACTCAAAACAGCCACATTTTTATACCCAGTTTTTATTACATTCCTGTCAGAAATTCTTAAATGGAATCTACATCAAGCATCCCACTTGATTACCTACTCTCCAAACATCTGTCCATTTCAACAAGATCATGGTAACTATCAACAAGGTCACTGGGAAGACAAACATAGGCAAAGACAGGAAACACTTGAGATCTCTACTTCTAAATACTAAGCTCATGTCAATATTTTTACGTGAATTGTTTGTTGTAGTAGAGATCAAACTCAACAAGTGCCATAAACCCAGCCTTTATTAGCACATAATTTTAAAACAATGCATTCTATTAGATGTATAACCCAGAACATACATCTATAAATCCAGTTTACAAATACATATGCTCCTGTTTTAAATGTTCTTATTCTACTAAAGAATACATAAAGTCACCTTCTGCTTCTTGAAAACAGTCCAAACCTTCTAGAAAGACCCTGATCTTGAAACTATTTACTCTAAGATTATATTGTTCTTTCTATTTAAGAAACGTAACACTTTGATCCTTAATAATAGGAGTAAGAGAGCATGTAGGTCTCAAAGACTCTCCCTTTAGCATATCTCAGGGCTCAAGATTTAATTACTCATCCTCTTTCTAGGTATCTGGCTCTAAGACAAAACAGTACAACTTTAAGGGGGAAAAACTCATCACTGGGCATGGATTCTTCTTTCTTAAGGTCTTTGTACTGAAAGAGCCAATTGACCAAGAGTTGTAGACAGAACACTCTAAATGGAAAGCAAATGTAAAAGGACTCTGATTCTGGGACAGCCAGAATCCATGCATGCAAGTTCTGAGCTCAAGGAGCATGGTAGATAATTCTCTTGGGAGACCGAACTCTGATGCCTTCAGTGTCAGCCCCACAGATGGGGAAACTGTTCTCTGCCCAGGGACTAGTCTCTCTCAGGGATACAGGGCTCACCGAAACGAAAGTAAAACAGAGGCCGATTCCCTGCTGCACTGGCCGCCCGCTCCCGGGCCGCAGCTTCTCGGATGTCGCACACCCCGATGTGGGCGGAGCGGAAAGGTCTCCTCGGCACGCCTTCACTGGGCTGTAGTCTACACCGAACCACGGCAGCTCCATTCGCTGCTGTAACAAGTTGAAAAAAAACTAATTAATTCAGACTTTAGTTTTTTTTAAATTTGTTACAGCGCTGAGCAGAGCTGCCGACCCCATGCAGAAACAGCACACAGACCAACAAAGCCTCCAAAGAGGTGAAGAAATCCTCTGCCCCCAGTCAGACCAGTCCAGTGAAGGCTACAGCACATTCCAGGTAAGCCAGTAACTGTTCCTTTTTCACTTTTGTTTGGTATGGTAAATCAATATCCAACAACTTCATCAAATTAACCAAGTAGCCTTCCTTCCAAGGACAAGGCAGACACACAGAGACATCAATAAGTAACCTGTCCTTTCTGACAATCACACAAGGGGAGGCAAAGGTGGAGAAATACTTTCCCCCAATACTTGTCCTTAAACCTTTCACCAGCCTATTTACCTTTTCTTCTTCCAAAATAAAACCATGCTTCTTCCTTCACAAGCCAAACCACAAGAAATCAGTCCCTCAGCTAACAAACACAGAACCACTTTTACACCAAATTCCTTTAAAAAAAAAATCACACGAAAAGACATTAACAAGCAGAACTACAAGCCTAGCAGACTCCTGTAACCATAGAGCATTTTTTTTTTTTTTTTTTTTTTTTTTTTGTCATGTCAATGCTATAACACTGGAGTGTCACATCCTGGAAAGAACAAAAAGGGGGTTTGTACACATGCACTTTAAGCTTCTTTGGTTTTGTTTCACCCACAGAACCTGCAGTTTCAATTTTTACCTTTATCATTGGTGTTACTAGCCTTTTACCTTGAGGAGGAATATTGCTTGCATTTGCTTTAAGCAATTTCTAAAGCCTAGCAAATATTCAAGGTTACCCTTTAAGCAATGTAAGCTGACACAGGAAATTTATGCTGGAATCCCAACGTAGCTCCAATTTTCTCTCTCTCTCTTTCTTTCTTATCTGTACAATCTAGCTCAATTACAAAAATTCTCCAAAGCCGAACATGAAACAATAGTGGCAGAAAGTATGTCTTGTACTTTGCATATTTTACCATCTCTAAAAACATCACACCTTTACAATCATATATCCTCTGAGTTAGGCTACCACATTTTCTAATTGTTTCAAATCTTGTATTAATTTAAACCATAATCAATAGCAATTATTAATTCATAAGTCAAAAATAATGTTTAAACCACAAATGCTCCTATTTTTATAATTACAGTGTTTCAAAGACACCAATGTATTATTATTCTCCATCTACAGATGAAATATCTATTAAACCATATTAGGCATTTTTATAGAAAAGTCACATATGCCTTCAATATTCACAAAAGAAGTTGATTGTGAAGAATGCAGGTGTCAAGTGTATATTCTTCAGGCAGGTAGATTCCAGGGTGAACGAAAAGCCTCTTTCAAATGTGGCTATTAACTTAGAAAATTAGACAATTTATACTATTAAAATTTTACGTACTTGGAGGCTGAGGAAGGTAGGCTCCAATTAATTTTGACCTCTTCTTTTCATATCCCTTTTGTGTAATATCACCTGTAAGAGACGAAAAAAAGGAAAGCATTCAGGATAGTTTCAATGGATAGAGTTGGTCATTTAATGGAGTATGACAAAACATACCAACATTTGTAACTGTCTTTTGTTTGTTTATAATTAAAGATTTGTAAAGGAACCAGTGTGCATCATTTACTTTAAATTTTTCCTAAACCACCTCCCCCAAAAAGTCATAGGAATTTGTGATATACAAAACTCATTTGCTCAATACATGCTCATCTCTAGCCCTTTCTGGCTGGGTTTTAACCCTGAGGTTCTAAATTAGACCTGTGCAGTTTTATTCACATCTGCAGGCACAGGAAGCCTGCTTAATCTTCAGGGGCTCTCATTAACTTAATCAACAATGGATTGGACAACTGTCTGGACTAGAAAGCTGGCAACACCATTACAAACAGGTATCCCCTTTCATTAATGAGGTTTGTTTTTATCCTAATCAGGCATGCCAGTCACAAGGACTTAAATAGCTAAGGCATTTTTTTGAGGAAAAAAAAAAAAGGAAGAAAGGAAAAGAGAGAGAGAGAAAGAGAGAGAGAGAGAGAGAGAGAGAGAGAGAGAGAGAGAGAGAGAGAGAGAGGAAGGAAGGAGGGAAGGAAGAAAAAAAGAAAGAAAGGAAGGAAGGAAGGAAGGAAGGAAGGAAGGAAGGAAGGCATATTAAGACTATAGAAAGCATTAGCAAAACCAAGCAAAAGGACATGGGACCCATGAAGATTTAAAAGACATTCATTGTTCAAATAAGAATTCAATTGATAAAGCCAAATATTCATACAGAGAAATCAAAGAAGTTCAGACCTTTTCCTAAGGGTTAGGTCACTAAGGACACAGGCAAAATAACACTTATTAATATAGAATTTGAGGGAATTATAAAATTGATTTTGCCCTTTAATTTTTTGAGGGTGTTTCAGATTTTTATTCCTTGCATTCTGACCTACCTCTTCAAAGAGAAAAAGGA
This sequence comes from Sigmodon hispidus, assembly GCA_004025045.1. Lineage (NCBI taxonomy): Eukaryota > Metazoa > Chordata > Mammalia > Rodentia > Cricetidae > Sigmodon > Sigmodon hispidus. The sequence goes on from PVIH01001040.1 coordinate 102,688, forward strand.
TTTGGGTTTCTATGAAAATAAAGCCAGCCAAAGAATAATTATCATGCATGGCCAAGTTGGTAAATTAGCTTATTCTATTGATACATGCTTATGGTGACCATGTGACCCTACAGATCTGAGGGCTGATTCTATTATTCAAAGCTGTTTTGCACATGTTTAGGCTAAAAGACAATGTATGACCAGTATTTAAATGAGAGCAAATAAAGCAGTAGAGAGATTGAGAATATGCATTCCCTTAACAACTAGTAAGTGGTTTTATGCTAATTATATCTTATTATACCATTATGAATGAAGGGGTCTGTATAAATGTTACACAAAGATTAATCCAGCATCATAGCTGGCTATACTTTGCAATCTCAACCATCTGCTGTATCTGCTGAGGCTCCTGCTTTACTCTTATAATTCCCATCTCACCTCCACACCACCACAACCACAATAGGCATGTTAGCATAGTCTATAATATTCTTGTGATTGATCAGGAAAATAAAGGAATGGGGTAATATATTAAAGGCTGGCTGTGAAATTTGCTTTTGCCCTCTTTCTACAGTTGGCTGTACCTGTAGTACTACAAGATGGAGAGAATTGTCTGGCTTTGAAGAAATAAAATAGTTTGTAAACAAAATCTCTAGTGCCTAGTTCTGTAATGTTTAAAGAAAGAGTCTAGGACTAGTAATCAAAAAAGGCCAATTTACTGCTCCACTTCAACATTCTTTACAGTAAAAAGTAATAGGATAGAGCACTGGCACCCATTCTGGCTCATTCCTACTGACAGAAAAAGTAGAGCCTTCTGTCCTAGAAAGCAAAACAGAAACAATCTCCATCCCATATGCATACCTTCTTGAGAAATTCCCCTAACAGTAGATCAAAAGCATTGAAGAAGCAGTTGCTTTTTTTTTCCATCTATCCACTCATTCACTTTTTATTTCAAAATAATAAATAAATTAATAATTATTAATAATAACAATAAATTAATTAAAATAACAATTAAATTAAATAGATGGTGTTGTTTCATCTAGAGATTTTGATATTGGTGTATACCTGACAGTACAAACGAATCTCTGCTGTTCAGGGGTTTAGAAATTTGTATGTCACATTGGCATCTCTGTAAATAATGGCCCAAGCTATGAAGTGTAAAATGAGTGTAACATAGTAGATACTGTGTGGGTGTGTGGTAAATATTTCCCTTCTTAATCACATATCTTAATCACAAGTTCTCACTGTGTAGTGCAGGCTTCCTCAAACTTACAGCAACTCTCCAGTCTCAGCCTCTGCTGATTGTAGGCATGTACCATCACCTAAGCTGTCATTTTTTTTTTAATTTTTACAGTTTCCCTCAAGTATTTGCAGCAAGTTAAATGCTTTTTGTCCCTGAGTATGACAGTGAACTTTGGATCCTTCCACCTCTACATCCTACCTGCTGCCATTGCGGGCTTGACCAGTTTATGACATACTCGGACCCAAACCCATGGGTTCATGTATACAAGTCAAGCACTCCATCAACTGAGCTACAGCACAGCCCCTCAGCAAGTTGAATTCTGTCCCTATCATTTTCTTAGAAAAATACCTTGTGATTTCGTTAACTGATCTCGATTTTCAAGTTTGGGATAAAATTTTTATGCCTGTGATTTTTCTTTTTTTCCTGTATATTATTATTATTATTACTATTACTATTATTATGAACAAAGAAGTCACACTTTCTATCCCTGTATATCATTAGTCAAGGTCCCTTCCCCCTCCCGTCACATCAGGTCATTTTTTCTACTGCCCAGGGAAACAGTAACTTTGACTAACAAGCATCAGTTTTCACTAACAGTAACCATTCTTTAAACATAACATGACAACTGAAAAAGCTAGTTTTCATGTTAATCTTAATGCAGCATTATCTATCTTGTCTCTGGCTAAGACAAAGCCCAAACTACCATCTGCTAAATTAAAGGGAAAAGGCTTCAGTAGCTGACAGCCTGTCCCATTATCAATAAACTATGTCATTTGCAATGCTACATTTGTATCTCAGGTGGTTCTTCAAGAAAGTTCTGAAGCACTCTGCCCAAATATCCTTTTAATACTAACAGCAACTAATTTTAGATGGGGAAATCAAGGCACAAATACTTTCTATGGTTCTTGACTCAGACTTTAGATATTGAGAAAAATGTATTCTTAACTCCAACATTTTTTTCTATTATAACCACACATAGTAATGCGCCCTGTATTCTGGACAAAACTGGGGTAGATATTGTCCCAAAAAGAGACACTCGAATTCCTGTCTTTGCTAGTAGATTCTTTCCTGTATGTCTTCTTGTACAGGTCATTAGATAGCCCCATCCATTCTCATCCCTGGGGAAAAAAAAAAAAAATCCCTGCAAACAATTTTCTGTTTGACTCCTCCCAATCCCTACCCAAGGAGGACAGCACTTCCAGGCTTTGAGTGACCATATCATAAAAGATAACCATTCAGTTTCCTTAGGACCTTGGACTATGATGTACTTGTCTATGCTGCATTCATATAACATATATTTACTGAAAACCAGACTGTTCAGCTTTTGTGAAAGCTTACAAAACTCAGTCTTGATCCCACTATTTCCCCACTCTATGACTATGTTGATCAATTTATTCACATAGTAAGAATCAGTGAAAAACACCAATGTCTATCTCTGATAAAGATGTAACTGGTGGCGACAGCAGCATAGACAATCATCATAGACACAGGGATGATTAACTGTATGGTGACTGTGTGGGGCAGAAGGCAGAAGAGAAAATCCATACTGACACTGTTATTAAAATATTCCAGACAGCAAGTCAACTTGTAGTGCTCAAAACATGTGCTACCATCTGTAGCACTGAGACTAGACTTGTTCATATGCCAAAGCATCAGGGCTAAAAATACTATTCTATTTTCTAAATCACAACTACTTAAGCATCCAGTAGCCAAAGGTCCAGCAGATTATGACCAACTCTCCCTGAAAATTCATAGGAAACTTTCCAATTGAGCTTTTTGTATCATGTAGCATTCAAAAACCAATAGTTTTTGTAATAATGAAGATACAGCGCTGGCCCACAGCAGACTAAGAAGTGAGGGACACCCCACCCAGGCCAAGTGGAGAACACGGTCTCCAAAGCTCAGCCTAAAGACACTCCTTTGGAACCCTACCCCTACCCAGTTCTACCCTAAATCCAAGCCAGCAGGAAAACCCTTTGCAAGACTAAACTCCCAGCAAAACCCAGCCCGCTAGACACCCCATCTCAAAACCCCGTCCTATTCACAACCCATGCTATCACACTGCAATCTCAGCAGCCTCAGCAACAACCTGAAACCAACAGACCTCTGACCTATAGCAGACTAAGAGCAGACTAAGAGACTAAGAACAAACTAAGAACGACCTCAGAGACAGCCAGAAACCCACAGACTCTTAGACCACTGTAAACTAAGAGACTAAGAGACCTCTGGCCCACAGCAGATTAAGAGACTAAGAGATAAAGAGACTAAGGGACTAAGAGAGTTCCTCAGTTCCTATTGGATCCAGAACAGCTACCTGAGATTCTAAGTATCTCAGCACCTACTGGATCAAAAGTGGCCACCTAAAACCCACTGTGTTAGCACTTACTGGATTAAGATGAGTCACTGTGATATAGAATACACTACCACCAAGTAGACCAAGAACGCAGATTGAACCGAGAGGCTTCCTGAGACACAGACACACCTAGAACAGATTGCACCAAAATCAGTTCTCTGAGATTCCAACAAATCCTGCAGTGAACTAAGGAAGCAATGGGCAGATGACAGTGCAAGAATATTTATAACAACATGGCACCACCAGAGGAAACTGGTGGTTCTACAAGATCAAGACCTGAGTAACACAATACAGAAGAAGCTGAAGTAAATGACCTTAAAACCAACTTTATGAAGGTAAATAGAAGCCTTAAAAGAAAATATAAAAAAAATTCCCTTAAAGAATTAGAAGAAAAGACAAACAAAAAATTGGAAGAGATGAACAAATCTCTGAAAGAAAATAAAGAAAACCAAGAAAAAGAAAAGAAGTGAAGGAAACATTTCAAGGTTTAAAACACTGAAATAAGCAATAAAGAAGACACAGATCCAGAAAGATAGACATGGTATGTACTCACTCATAAGTGGATTTTAGACGACGACGACGACGACGACGAAGAAGAAGAAGAAGAAGAAGAAGAAGAAGAAGAAGAAGAAGAAGAAGAAGAAGAAGAAGAAGAAGATGATCCAGGCTGCAAACCACAATCCCTGAACAGTTGGGACCAAAAGGAACTTAGAGAGACATCCAGGGATCCCCTGGGAAGAGAAGATAGAGCAGATCTCCTGAGTAAATTGGGATCATAACAGGTAGCTACCAAGGAGAACAAATCATGAGCAAAGAAGAAGAGTGAGAGGTGCATCAAAGAGGGAGAAAAAAAGAGAGATGGGTAACTTGATAGAGGAGCCACTGTAGGGTTGGAAAGCAAAACCTCCAAGAACCCACAGGATGTGTCTGGCTAGGACTCCAAGCAATAGCAGAGAGGGTGCCTAAACAGGACTTCCCCTATAATCAAATGAATGACCACCTTAAGTGTCATTACAGAACCTTCATCCAGAAATGAATACAGGCAGAAGCAGAGATCCATAGCTAAGCACCAGGTCAAGCTCCCAGTCCAGCTGAAAAGAGAGAGGACAGTGTATATGAGCAAAGAAAGGAATAGGGATCATGAGGAGACCAACAAAGATGGTTGGCGGGAGCTATTGGGATCTCACTGAATCAGAAACAGCAGCCACTGGGGAACCTTTGGGGAAAGGAACCAAACCCTCCAAAGGTAGATAACTGTCCAATGGCATTGGTAGTATGTGGAGCCTCTTGTGGTAGGATCGGACTATGTTCCGGTGCAGGAACTGACATCTTGGAGCCCATTCCTACAGAGGAACACCTAACCCAGCTGTAATACTGGAATGAGAGAATCGGACCTACCTCAAATGGATACAGCAGACTGAACTGACCCAACTTGGGACTCCTTGCCCTCCTTAAGGAATGGGTTGGGGGATATAGTTGGGGGAGGTTGGGGGAGGACTGGCAAGGAATGGGAGGAGAGAAGGGAGGGCAAGCAGGGGTATAAATGGGAAAAAACTTTTTTAAATTAAACAAAAGGTATAGATAAATAGTTACAGATTATCATCTATTCAGAACAGATGATACATTAATAGTAGATGATAGGCAGATAATCACTGATACATAATAAATTATCAGATTACTAATAAATGACAGATAAAAATAGGAAAGATAGTATGAAGAAACTGGTTGATGGGCAAATGACAGAGACAGACAGACAGTAGACAGTAACATTTGCAAACATCTTTCCAGACAGCTCAAGACTTGACCACTGTCAATTTTCTAGTGTCACCATGGAAGCACAGGGCTCTCTGCAAGTACATATGGTTTCCCATTTTCATCAATTCAGTCTAAACGGCCAATTGGCTGACCCTTTTCTCTGCTTCCCATAGTGGATCTGTGCTACATATTCAGTCCTTAGGATTAAAGCAACATAAATTCAAGATTACAAGACCAAGGAAACAAATCTTCAGCTCATACTTCTAAGCAAGGCTTCGTTTTCTACCCCTTATTACAAAGATGGCTTATAGCAGATTAGCAAACATTCCCTTAACTTGCAAACTAAAGCTAACACCATTCAAGACTATTTTGAAAGTCAACTCTAATCAATAGATGCTTCTTAGGCAATAAATAATTTTGTTGATTCTAAATGTCTATTCTAAATGTGATTCTAAATGTTTTTCCTCCTTCAAAAAAAATGGTTCCTCATATTAAGCCTTGAACCAAAGAATTACTTATTTTCCACAAAAATTCCAAGTAGCAAACTTTCCATCTTTTAATACCCAAAATACTCATAAGTACAAATAAGAAAGCATGAAAGAAGTCAGTGCAGACTTTTTAACCTCAGCAAGAATAATTAAAAGTGATATCTTGAAACAATCACCAATATCAAGAAAAATGCTTCTTGTTCTTAAGTTCTCAATATTTCAGATTCAAGCTATAATATATAGAGATTGATTGATTGATTGATTGATTGATTGATTGATTGATTGGTTCAGTTAGGCTTGGTAGTGCAGGCTTAAAATTCTAGCTACTCAGGGAGCCGAGTCAGGAGGGTAATAAGTTCAAAGCTAGCCTGAGATACACACAGTAAAGACCCTATTTAAAAATAAAAAGTGAAGCAAGTTGTAGGAATATGTCAATGTGATGAAGTTGAAGTATTTGCCTAGCATGTCCAAGCCCTAAATTCAATCCCCAGCACTACAAACATACAAGAAAAAGATTAATAAACAAATCATAAGTTTATACAGAAAAACAGAAGCAAAAACCACATGAGTTTTAACAACAGTTTGAAAGAAGATACAATTTTTCTTTTTCCCCACAAGAAGAATTCTCTTATTTTGCAGACTCGTGTTTTGGAGAAAAAAATTCAAGTCAGAAAAGTAATGGTTGGTCCAGCAAATGCAAAAGTTACAGTGATCAAAAAGCACATAAAATTTTGGCTATAATGCAAGTTTGCAAACTTTGACCTCATGGAATTGGTGTAGAGCAGACCTAATTGCTGCCTAGCTCTAGACATGAAATCTTGGAGAGCCCCGTGGTTCTCCAGGATAAAATGTGTACCACTGAGCTACTTTCAGGGCTGGGATTAGTTCAGAGTAAACAGACAAGTTTAACAGTGATCATTTCCATTCTTGGTGTTGAGAGTTTATTATTTAATGCTGGAACGAATGCTTTGTATAACAAAGGCATCATTTCCATGTTTGGAATTTTATGGTTGTCAGAAGTCTTCCTAAGGCTCTTCTCTTTAGTTACCTACCTTATACAGCTTTGAGGGGGGGGGGGGACACAAAGGCTCCAGCTCTCTTGTACAAAATGTGTGTTTTAGCTCTGTGATAAGCTTTTCTCCAGGAAGAAATTATGACTTGTGACAAGTTTTGCATGACTATTCACCTGCACTTGCAGCAGAAGCAGCCAGACCTGGGGATTCTTCTTACCCAAATCAACCTGCACTCAACCTAAGATACTTGGTGGAACACCTACTGTCTTTTTGTTCTCACTGATAAGATAGAAGCAATATATGTCAACTTCCTATTGGTGTTGGAAATTGCATATGCAGCAAAATCTCAAAGTAGGGGCCAAGGAGATGGCTCAAAGGTTGAAGTACTTGCCATATAAGCATGAGGACCTGAGTTTGGATCCTCAGAAATCACAAACACCCCAGAAGTCACAAACACAATAGCACCTATTTATAATCTCAGTACTCCCATGATGAGATAAGACACAGAAACAGGTCATTTCTAGAAGCTAACAGGCCAATAGCCTAATATGGGTAGCAGTAAACAAGGTAAAACCTGTATTAGACAAAGCAGAAGTCCAAGACCAATAACTGAGGTTGTATTCTAATCTATACGCACCTGCCTTGGTACATGTGCATTTGCACTCACACAAACAGAAACATATACACAGAGACATCATACTTAAGGAGACATCATAGACATTCTTTTTAAATTTTCAACAAATATTTCAGTTAGCTATGACATATTCAAACTTATGACCTATCCTACAATAGTATGGGAAGATGTGTGCCAAGCACACCAGCAAGTACCCAAGCATAAAGGGAACTGCACAACTATATTGATGATAGAAACAACCCCTTCAGGGTACAGAAGACAAAGATAAAGCTAGCTGAGTACTAAGAATTCCTAAGAAACTTAAAATCTTTTTTTTCTTTGGTGCTACTACTGCCATCTCTAGGTGCCACTCCTTACCTGCCTTGTCCCTAAGCCTGTCCTCTTACAGGCTACAACTAGCACTCACAGACATCCCTAAGCAAGCACACAAAATCAGACCTTTCTTAAAGATAAGGTAACAGAGAACATTAACATCTGTGCGAAGATGAAAAAGTAACCAAAACTCACTCAAATATATAGAGGGAAGGAAAAAAATATTATCAGGTTCTACAGATGAACACGACGTAAAAGTTCTATGTGTATATAAGTAAACTATCATTAAGTTTCTCCTCAACATTTAGTTGATGACATAAGCAGAAAGAAAACATATTTTAAATATGCTACTGTGCGCATTTTACTTTAGCCTGTCAGGTCCCAAGCCAGTTATAGGTTTATTACTCTACATGTTTATCCTTTTGTAGGTCACCTGTGACATTTCTCTTTGTTAAGTCTAAAACTCCAGCTATAAGAGGAACTTTAGAGAAGCAGCTTGTATTCCACTTTCAACAAATGGACAAGTGCCTATAAAGTGCCTATAAAGTGCCTATAAAGTGCCTATAAAAAACTGAACTGTGGAAGTTCAGTTACTGGGTGGAAGATTTGAAGATAAGCTTTTCCATGACTGAGAAATAAATCTACCCAAATCCCTAAAGATCTTAAGGGTAAAAATTCCAATAAAGCCATTTCAGAATACCAGTAGGGCTGGTGAAGTTACAGAATGGTGGACTGAGTTTGTAGAAACTTGCACAGTTGTTGCACCAAGAGTACTGATGCTTACCACCTTAGCCCTAAGATTACAACCGCCACCATGCCTACACAGCAAGCTTTATCCGCTGACCATCTCCCCAGCCTGGAAATTAGATCCTTGAGACATCCAGTGGCCACTTGGCTAGTCAGTCCAAAGGTTTTTCATAAAAGTATCAAAAACTGCTACAGTAACTTGCTCAAAATTCTATAAACAAGCATTACTTTTTAAAAACATTTACAGAGACTTAGATATACTTTCTTTGATCAAAAAGAGAATCTACAGGGCTGGAGAGATGGCTCAGCAGTTAAGAGTACTTGTTCTTGTAGAGGAATTGGGTAGGCTTCCAGTATCCACATGATTGCTCACAATAGAGAATTTGACACCCTCTTCTGACCTCTGCGGGCACAAAGAACACACCTGGTACTCAGATATAAATGCAGGCAAAAACAAAACAAAACAAAACAAAAAAACTCTCATACATATATAAAATAAAAATAAGATTTAATTTTTTTTTCAGAAGGAACCTACTATTGCCACTTAACTGGACCAGTCTAATTCCTAACAAAATTACAAATTAGTTCTCACCCCTCATCAAAGAAGCTTCTTTTTAGAGTAAATGGAAACCATTATAGAAAACTACAATGTGACTCAATGCAGAGATCAAAAGATCATGGGAAACTCAGGCCCCAATAGATAAATTTACAACACAGCAGGGAACATTGTGGAAGGGTGTTAATACCTTTTAAGTATACTACAGTGTGGTGAGCATTTGTCCACCAATCAGGTTCAAGCCCACTCACAGGTTTGCTACTCTGTGTGCTTATCCTTTCCTAGGTTTGCTGTGACATTTTATGTTCATATGCTCTCTCTCTCTCTCTCTCTCTCTCTCTCTCTCTCTCTCTCCTATCTCCTCTCTCTCTCTCTCTCTCCCTCTCCATCTCCCTCTCCTTCCCTGTCTCCCTGTCTCCCTTCTTTATGTCTAAAACTCCAATTGCAAGAGAGGCTACACTGCTACACTGCAGAGACAAGAGGACATCAGATCCCTTGGAACTAGAGTTATAGTCATGAACTACAGTATGTGTACTGTGGACTGAAATCAGGTCCTCTGTAAGGGCAGCAAGTACTGAGCCATCTTCGCTAGTCACTGTCTCTATTAAGAAAAACTTCCTTTTGGACATACTGATTTTAAGGAAAGACCATAGGGAAAACATAAATACTATGTATTTTGAATCCAGATTTATATGGATATGTCTGCCTTTTGTTGTTATTGTTTCAAATAAATGTATCTTCCATTAAGAAAAAGTAATAAAACAAGCATAAGTGTATCTTGTACATACTAAAACTTCCATGTATAAGGATAATAATTACCGTACTATCTACTCTGCTATCCCTCCAGCACATGATCATTTCATATGGCAGCTGCACCTCTTCGGACTAACTTAATGGGAAGAGATGCTAAAATTTCTCAATATCAGAAAAAGTTCTCTCAGTGTAAAGATACAGAAACACTTACATTCCACCTGAAAATTATATTTGATGCTGAGAATAACCAAATCTTTCATATCTCTTGGATGCTTATCCTTGACAAACTAAAACTTCAACCAATCTTCTCATGTATATCAGCTGCTAATCTGTGGCAAGGTAGATATTCACTATGACTGTTATTTCACAATAACAACTCAGAAAAGTTTTCTGGGACACAGCAGATGTAAGATGCATTTTGGTCATCTACCTAACATGCACAAGCACAGGTGAAATTTCTCCAGGAGATATCATTACATTTGGAAGTGAAATGCAAAATTCAAATGCCCCGTGACAGATATTGAGAAGTAGGCTGAGGTAGAGTTCAACACTGAGGTTTTCCCCAACAACTGCAGGCTACTCAGAATGTTTCAATATGATATTTTTTGGTAGAATAACTACTGTGTTCATCTATGACCACTTTTTACTTCATGAAGAGGAAAAAAAGATAGAGAATACATACAGACATACTGTAGCTAACAAGAGAATCTTAGCTTTAACCTCACATTTCTTGATAGAACAATCCTCTGAACATCTGAACTTCATTGGGCCCTAAATCTTGATGGCACCTAAACCAAATGCCTGTAATCCATGTCTCCTAACATCATTTACCCAAACTACATATAGGTAAAGATATGTATACATATAGGTAAATGACATAGATATTTATATAGGTAAGTATCAAGTTAAGTCTTGCCCATAGCTTTACCCCTAGATCTTGGCCAGCTCTTACTCAACATTGCAGTCAGACCTTGTCATCTTTACGTGCTAGCAACACTTTGATAACACGTACAAAATTCCCCTTGCAAGCTCCCTAAGTATCAGGTTCTTGAGATGCAAGCAGGGACTCCATGGTGGCCTCTGTGTTGGAGTACATTCTGTCTATTCAAAACATAGAGAAAATAGCCAAGCTCCTTGTCCTGACTTCCCTCCCTTGAGGCATGCAGCCACCATATCTTTCAATCCTTCTAGCACAAGTTATCAAGCACCATACCAAAGAATAGTGCTGAACTTTGAGAAATCTAAGCATATGACAGGAAATGACTGCAGATTAACATATCCACAACTAGCACACAAAAAGGTATTAAGCTTTAACCTGGCCTTTCTCTAAGAAACTTTGTCTTTATGCTTATTTTTTCATAAAAATATTCAAAAGTCATAGAAATATGTCTGAACTAATTCATTCACTCATTCATCGAATATCCATAGCTGCACTATGGACCTGTCAATCAATAGAGTACAGAAAAGGATTCAGACACTGACACTATCACTTCATATTTGCTAAATGATTAAGTCTTTATGATAAAGTCTATACTTTATGTTTCAAAACCTTTTTAAGTGTAAAGCTAAAATAGGGTGATACTAAGTGAAAGACTCCAAAAATTTTGCTCAGCAAATAGGTCAACAAAGCACAAGATCTGCAATTTACAAGTTTTTAAATACAGAATGTATCCTTTGTCTTGATAATTGTGTCTTTTTAAAATATGGCTTAATCTTGAAAAGATACACAATTATGAGGCTTGGGAACATTTCGAAGGGGTACTTAAAAATGAACCAGAAGATGAATGTAACAAGCTCATGTGATGGCAGGAAGTTCGTACAATTATAACTTTTTATGAAACCAGAGAGCTACAGGAAATCCTTCAGCAAAGACACTGAAGTATCCTATGCTCAAAATCAATCCCAAAGCCCAAAATAGCTTTTAATATTGGGAATAAAACAGATGGACTATTCCTGGTATAAAATATATACTTGACTAAATTTTGATGAATTTACTATCCAATTAAAAAGTAATAACTGTGACAGTACAAATTTCAGCTTTGGAAACATTCTTTCTAAATATATTTCCAGTCTTTTTCAAGAGGCAATAATTAGTAGCATATTTCATTCAAAAGGTAATCAGTAAAACATACTGTTTGAAATACTATATTAAGAATTACAAGAAATATTAAATATCAAGAGTACCAATACTGATTTCAACATGTGGTCATAATGTCAAGTAATTTGTATAAAGGGCCATTTCAGTGAAGTGAAGGAACTCATATAAAAGTTGTGATGGCATTTAATTCAAACTCAAGCAAAGGAACCCTAAAATGTACAGCAAATTGTTACCTGTCAGGTACCATTTCAGATATTAGTATCAGAACAAAAGCAAAACACAAGATCCCTGTGCATTCATGACACTTATATTCTAATCTCCATGTGATTAAATTGCTTTTAAAACACTAATAAGCCCTACACCAACCATGTCTTTATTAATTCAGTTATTATTTGCTGTTTAAGGCAGAAAATGTAAAAATATTATGAAACAAATGCAGGACATAATCTGCATCAATTTTAATATTTTGCTTTTTCTTAAACAGAATTTTCTATGCAGCCTCATATAATTTCAAAAAATCTTCCACATTCAGTTTTGTCAGTCCTGAAAATATGGACATACTTCAACAGACCTGGTTATGAATTCCTTCTTGATCAAAATGTAAAATGAGACTTGAATGAGTTATACCACCATGGTTCTCAAAGGAAAAAAGAATATTTTCAACTAAACAAAAATACAGATGAAAATGTCATGTGCAGTCTACATAAGAACTACATGATAACATCTTTAAAAACAAACAACAATAAATATGCAATAGGTCAAAATTATCCATGATTCTTAAAAAGAGATAATTTGAGGCTAAAAGGTAGCTAAATGATTAAGAGTGCTTGATACTCTGTCAGAGGACTCAAACTAAATTCCCAGAACCCACATTAGGTATCTCACAACCAGCACGAGGACCCTGCTCTTTTACACACACACACACACACACACACACACACACACACACACACACACACACCCCACTGACATACACACATACTTAAATATACACTTGTTTTAACTCTGAACTTAATGTTAACTTGTTCCAAAAGCTATGTTGCATACACAAAACCACCATTAATCTGCCTCACTTTGACGGCTTAGGTCCCTTCTATTTTTATCCTCAACAACTTTTCACATGTATAATCATGCTTGAGGATCATAATGCCATATATATTGAAGTCACAGCAAAGACCATTGTCAAGAATGGAAGCATACTGGTCTATTTATAGTCTCTCATTTTTATCTTTTCCAAAAATGTCAAAACTACACAACATATGTAGTCTCTCTGGCTTCTTTCATCTTTGTATTTGTATTGTTAGAAAGTTCATTCCTTCTTATAGTAAAACGTATTATGCTATATGGATATAGCAGTTTCTTTATCTACTCACTTATGTTGGCTAGTTTGGGGCCTTTCTAAATAATATTTCAAAAAAACATTAAAGTTTTATGGATATGTCTAAAAACTAGTTGGGTAAATGTCTATTTGGTGTTCAAGTGCTACATTCTATTTAATCTAATTAAAAGAAACTCTTAATTTTGTCAAACACAATACAGTATGAAAGATAACAAGTTAGTGTTTAAGTGAAGAAACATAGCAAATGTGACCTTAAACTAGTGGTGAAGGTCAACATCCTCCTTCATTCAGTGTTTTGATGGATGTACCTTTGATGAAATGAGAAGGGCATTTAGATCCTCCAGAATCCAGGATATAAGTATAACCATAGTAAAATACAAGAGGATTTCAATTGAGTTGGTTAATATCTTGATGAATATATAATATGGAAGTATTATTTGGATATGAATAAAGGTAAATGGTACAGTCTAGTTGGAAGCAGGTTTTAAAAGCAAATGGGTCCTGGAGGATACATCTTTGACTGGCCTCTTTCTGTTTTACCATTTCTTTGCTTCATACCCACCATGATGTGAATTCTTCTGTTCTACTATATGACTAAGTGATAGTTCTGAAAACGTACAACAGAACAAACCCATCTCTCTTGGGGTATTCATGTCAGGCATTTAATGTTGATAAAAAAGAAAACAAACACACACAAAACTGAGTTCTTCTCTTTCCTTCTGCATTTACCTGAGCACCAGCACAGCACAGGATGCTGATGTGGCCTCTACAGGTATGTCTCCCTTAGGTTTATGCCCTGAAAATCATGATTCCTTTCCTAAATAGAGTCTAGCAGCTTTCACCATTCACAAGGATCCATAAAGCTCAAGTTTTGCATGTGGCTGTGATCCAGAGTACAGTAGTATGTGTCTTCTAGATCTACTCACCAATGGCCACTGCCAATAACATTCACAATGCAAATTTACTCTTAAATTTGACACAGAACATCAATGATGTGCTGATATGCCACAGAAGAGATAAATCACCTAGTATTCATGGGCAGAAAACATTGATAGGGATCATCTAAATATGAGTGCATGCTTATACTCTTCTGTGTCACAGGGCTGAGTGCAACAATAAGGTAGGCCTTAGCCCAGGAGGCATCTGACTACCTCCTTCTATAATATCCAGCCTCTGATACATGAAGTACCCTAAAACTTAACTGGCTTAGGAATTCAAAGGCATCTATCAATAGTGTTCTGTTTCATATTTATGGGATCTTCTGTTCTTCCATGGACTTATATGTACGTAGAAGGCAGAAACATGAAGCTAAACTATGTCTCCTAGGCAAGAGAAACTGTGGTTGCATGCAAAAACAAAACATATCAACTCTGGCTGCCCGCTCTATGCAAAGTACTATCCTAGGAACAGAAACTGAACTAAATGAGCTACATATAATTCTTGTATCACATTCATCAAACAAGCTTCCCACCAGCTGTAGCACCACATCCACACAGAATAAAAAAACATGTGATTATGGCATGTGATCTCCAGCATTACTTTGTGTTCTCTCCAGAACTTTTAAAATCTTCACATATTCTCTCTCTCTCTCTCTCTCTCTCTCTCTCTCTCTCTCTCTCTCTCTCTCTCTCTCTCTCTCACTCACACACACACATACACACACACAAAACCCTTTCCTCTTAAAAAAAGGAAATACACATACATTAGTACATACACATTTGTTTTAGAACACAGAATCAAGCAGTAGAATGTCTTATCAAGCTTCCACATTCTGTTCTACAAGAGAAACCTTGAACAAATATATCTCCCCATCAGAAGCAATCATCAGCCTATGTTAGACCTAAATTAGAGGCAAGGACAAAGATGTTTGTTCACATAGACTGAACAAAATTTAAACAAAATGCTAATAAAATATCCTAAACTGCTAATGCTCATAAAGTTACCCAAATAACTATAAAGAAATTTAATGTGGGCCAGCAAGATGGCTCAGCAGGTAAAGTCACTTGTTGCCAACTTCTGTAATGAGTTATATCTCCAGGGTCCACATTTTAGGAGGGAATTGACTTCAAAATCCCCTTTGACTTCCATACATGCACTGTGCCATGGGATTACATACAATAAATAAATGTTAAATATTATTCTAAAAGAAACTTAAAACTTAGAATTTTAAGACTGAAACTCAGAGATTGAGTCTACTGACCTCAATCAAATGCTGCAGACGTGACAGAGTCTAGCTCCATGCAAAGGAAGTGGCTAATCTGAAGCAGCGGATGCCACAGATCAGCCAACACTGTCACTACCATTTCCTTCCTTAATGTGTTTCATAGCTCCTCAGAATTGTGGTTAATGATCATTGATGGCAGTATCTCAAGCAATTTCTACTAAGACACTAAACCTTTTATGACATCAATTCTCAATATGGACACTTAAAACAAAGCATTTCTTCTCATCCACCCTGCCACTCCCAAAATGGAAGCAGAACAAATTCATTTTCCTCCCTATGTGGCTGATGCCAACATCAATGATCACTGGTGCCGACTCATGTGTACTTGACCAGAAAAAACTCATGAACCAAAGCCTTAGTTTCTTCAAATGCTTTCTGACCATAAATATGAAGCTGTGGGTTTAAACAATGAACCAATATTTTATTTCCTTCTTTATTTTATGAGGCTGGGTGGGATTCACACCCATAGTTTGCATCTGTTGGGCTAGCATTCTACCACTGAGCTTTATCCTCAACCCAACCTTATATTTTACAAGTGTTATCTTTCATTCATTCCATCACAGGCACTGCTATTTTAGGATCATGGTCTAAAGACCTGGAACCCAGTCTCCAGTACTTTTCTGGGTATATTACCTTGCTCCTCTTAACTTGATTTTCCATGGACTGATATTCTCTCCCCTTATACACATCCAGTCAACTGATCCATCACAACTCCCCATCACAACTCCCCAATCCTGGCCCCTCTTAGCACATCCTACCCAATGTGCTAAGAACCCTCCCTGCCAGGTACACCCATTCATTCCCTGCCATCAGTCATCCTGTGCCATTCTTCTGCAATGCCATTTCTACTGCGAATACCCATTGTCTATGACAGATTCTACCTTTCCTCAAAGCCCAGGAATCACCTCTGACCACATAATCTTCACTGCCACTGCAGCCAAACCCCACTTAAGCCTGCTGTCAAATGCCACCTCTCAGTAGCCAGGATCTGGGGCCCTAGTAGCACTCTTCCACCTGCTTGCTACCTGCATCTTCTCTTGCTTCCTATTCTGGGGCCTTTTTTCTTTTATCTCAGAATTAATGCCCCCTAAGCTTCCATTTTATAATAAATAAAAGTTTAGGCCAGCAGCACTTACCTAACAGGGGACTATTCAATATGGTATCTAGCATGAAATAATAGCTCAATAAATGAGCACAATTGCTGTGCTGTTACTGTTTATATGTATTCATTTTGATTTCTATGAGCCTTTAGGCTCTTTACAGAAGAGACCACTCACAGAAGCCAACTGAAGGCCAGGTACAGAGGCTCACCCTTCACCTTCTTAGTGAGCACACAAATAAGCCACCAACATGTGGTGCATAATGAGATCACACTTGAAATTAATTCCATTTGCTTTAGGCAACAGTCAGAGGAAATGTCTCAGCTGTTTGTTCTGAGTTAGTCTCAACTTCCAGGTGTCTGGGAAGAGCCATTCACATACATCCTACGTAGCTTGTAGTCTTTTAGAAAGACCAAGATAGGCAAAGTATTCAGGTATTTGGGATTCACTAATTCATGAGATTGCACAAGTTTGTTCTGTAAGTACCTTCTTGGGAAAAAAAAAAAAAAAAGCAATGGAGAAGGTGAGCTGGAATGAGATAGACTACTAAGTGAAGACATAAGAGTTGCATTATACATAACCCCAAACTGCCATCCCATTCCAACAATCATGCTCAGATCCAACTGACCCACACTCAAGATCAAGTGTTGTATGGCTATAGTCTCACTGAAACAGATACCAAGGAGCACTGTGCCTGAGATGGTTCTTATTCTTTGTTGGCCTGGGCACTCTTTCTGTAAATAAGTCCTCTGCCTTCAACCTCTCTTTCCCAGAAAACTGGATACCCAACCTTCTATAAGCCAAACTAGCTCATTGAAAGAGTATAACAAAGCATAAATTGTAGTGTTTCCTGAAAAGAACACACATGCTGTTTTATCACAGAATCAGGAGTGAAAAAAAAGAGTGAGTAGTTGGCTCCCTAACTTTTCTAGGTTGTGCTTTACCTGCCTGATGGGAATCAAAAGGAAACTGGAGAATTTGCATTTCCCACAATCCAGGCATTTCTACACACACTAATAGCATTGGAATTAAATGATAAATTTTTTCTTACAGGTAAGACAAGTGATATTCATAAAATTAAGGCCTGAGTCCTAAACCAGCAACATGTATGTGAAGCTGCCATGAACTCCTTATACTCCTAATATGCAGTAGGGGTTAAGTATCTACCATTCACAATATAAATTATGAACAAGAGCTGGTCCTGCAGGTGCAAGCCAAATGCAGCCAGCTTCATACTTGCTGGATGACTCAGTGACTCTCCATGCATTCAAGTTGGCAGGTGTGACTTCATTTCAAACTCAGGAACCTAGGCTATAAAATGCTATTACCTGCCACTAAGGACAACTGAACAGGAACATTCAGAATAGAAGACCCACACCTACCCAGTTCTTCATGAACCTTGTGGTAGCCCTAGGGAAAGACTAACCATTGAGGCTCTATCAACCATTAACACCCTGAGTTCCTCACCCCTCTATGACCTGCTCCTCCTAACCTTGTAGCCTGATATTCTAGAGAGGTGCCTTGGCCATGTTACTCTCATAAATTGGTGTGGTAGTTTGAATGTAACTGACCCCATAAGCTCATAGACAATGGTACTATTGGGAGGTATGGATTTTTTTGGAGTGGGTACAGTTTTGTTAGACGTGTGTCACTGTGGGGGTGGACTTTGAATTTTCCTATGCTCAGGACACTACCCAGTCTCTCAGTCCATTTCCTATTGCCTGCAAGATATAGGACTCTCAGCTACTGTTCCAGTACCATGCCTCTCTGCACATTGCCATCCTCCCCACCATGATGATAATGGATTAAACCTCTGAACTTGTAAACAAGCCACCCCAGTTAAATGTTTTCCTTATAAGAGGTACCATGGTTGTGGTGTCTCTCCACAGTAATAGAAACCAAACTAAGATAATGGGTCATAGTTTATAGGAATGCAGTCAGTCAAGATTATCTGTACACAAGTAGGCTTCTAACAATTGGAATGGTATTGACATTGCTTTGAACCAACTGGATGCTACCATAGTAACAAGAGCTGTGGGAAATCCTGAGATAATTGAATGGTATGAGCTCCCTAATCCAAGGTTCCTGACAGACTGCTTATACCAGCATCCCTTCCTGGATGAAGGAATTTTGCATGGTAGTAGGGATGGGGAGAAACATAGATAGTACATTGTAAGGAAGACCCAATAGAACTCTTGGTGACCATTAACTGTCATATAACTGAGCTGATGAGCAATCGATTTGCATTGTCTCTGCTCTGTTAGTAATCTAAGTGAATTTAAAAGTGTACTGAGAGGCAAAACATCTAGGCAGACAGCTGAGAATTGACTGTGGTGCTTTCTCTGATATTTCAGCCTTCCCCCAAAGGGGTGGGGGGAATGGATGGGATAGGGTATATAAGGGCTCGTAGAAACCAGGCAAAGCAGAAGCAACTGATATAAGCGACAAGCAAAAGAGACCAGGAGTGAGGCTGAGAAAATTGCAAGACAGTTTGGTGAGAATTGACTGTGTGGTCTCTCTGATATCCCAGGAATTATTAAATATTTAACATATATCCACAGCCTACAACTTCATAGGGCCCAGCTTTTTATTGAATACCTTCAAGCACACAAGGCAACCAATTATCCCAGTGGAGCCAGAAGATTTCTGACACATCTGGGCCTATAGTCCAGAGGAATATATCCCATCCACAGTCCTGCAGCAGCTTATAAGATAATTACTCATAGGCTAATATTAATTACAAACTGTTTGGCCTATGACTCAGGTTCATTATCAACTAGCTCTTATAACTTAACCCATTTCTATTAATCTATCATGCCACATGGCTAGTGGCTTACCAGTACTTTCACATCTTGCTTCTTAGGACACTGGATCTTGTCTCCCCCAATTCCACCCTTCTTCTCCTGCCTCTTTGCTTGGATTTCCCACCTGCCTCTAAGCTGCCTTGCCATAGGACAAAAAGTTTCTTTATTAGCCAATGGTAATAAAGCAAATTCATGATGTACAGAAAGACACCGCAAATCAGCTCAGCTCTAAAAAGTCTTGCCATAAGCTTGAGTTTAAATAAATTCAAACAACCAAAATCCAAGTTACCTGTTTAATATTTAGTAACATCTTGTAGATGAATGTTTATGTAGCAATCATCTTCTTGTAGGAATCTTTAAAACATTAATAATAACAAATCTTGTTGACCCTTACCTTGTTTCTGGGTGCTAGCTATAGTTGCCATTGTTATAGCAGAGGCTTCATATAGCAAATACATAGATCACAGAGACCTCAATGCTATAAATGATTATTTTTTAAAAAGGAAAATGAGTTTATGGCATAAACATGAAGTCAGATTTGGGTCTTAACTTGCTCACTGCGTCCTAGAGTCCAAGGACTGGTATGGTTTTATATTCTAGAAATCACTAATTTCATTTTGATTTCTTCCTTTGCCATTTAATCTGATATGCATCCTAAGATCCCATGGGATGAGCAAAGGCATTACTCTCTTTCATGTTATTCCCATTAGTTCACAGAACCCTGCATTCTGCCATACAACTGTGCCATGGAAGCTTGGAAATATACTGCATTAAAATTACCATGGTGTAAAAACTAAGTAATACCTGGCATTTTAACAGTAGAGCTGCTTAAGCAAAAATAAACTCTCACATTTCAGCACAGATAAAAGTCTCAAAGATGTAAACTAAGATTATCAGAGAAAGGACACATATATGTTATAGATAAAGAAGGCTAATTAACTAGGGAAAGCTGGTAATGTTACAATCCCAAAGCCAAATTACTTTGGGCTTTATCATTCAGTAGTCACTCATTGCCCACCTCTGTCTCTGGCCTAAGCGCTTGTGACTATTAGATAAAATATTTTGGAATATATCAATTTATTAGGTCACTAGCTTCTCAGTAATCTAAAAGCAAAGACTATCAATAGTATCTCATTTCCCAATTTAAGGTAGTGCACCTATCTCAAGACTAATGTATGTGAAAAGTTCCTTAATTTAATCTGCTCTTGTCTATAACTACAAAAACCACATGAAGCTGATTGACCATATTCAGATTATTCATAACACACAGAACTGTGAGGGATGCTTTTCAGTCAGCTGGCATAGAACATATACACTTCTGCTCCTATCTTCTTTAAATCTGCTTTATCAAAACCAACTATTTTCTCTTCAATATTAATAACTAATGTAGTTAAGTCTATTTGCTTTCTAGACACATTTTCAGGATCAACTTGTTATAATCAAGATGTTGAAGACCATTTAAAACCTTCTTATTATCATTATCATGTACACTCACTCATTCACTCACTCAATCACTCTCACACTAAAATCTAGTATTGAGAGAGGAAATGCATCAGTGTCCCCAAAAGATAACTCACAGAAGTTAGTTCTCTGTTAACCACCAGGGGGAAGTAAAGAGCAACAGATGCTAGTGCAATATCAATTTAAAACAAACCATATTTTCAAATGTTTCCAATCACAATAGTGCCACAGTGGTCATACAGAAATTCAAAACCTACAGAATTTTCCTAAATATGTGAATATGTGAAAGCAATATTCCACTTATTAGCATTTTAGCTTACCCTCTCTAGCTATTAAACTACTTTCAAATGGGCCATTTGAAATGAGAGGCTAGCAGATTTAACAAGAGTCCTTGTGAGAAAGACAGTATTAGATTCAATGTGCAGTCATCAGTCACAATGTGTTATTATTATGTCATCCTACAAATCTTGTTAAACACATTGTTAAGCAAGAATTATCCCAAAAGATATAAGTTGATCATGTTATCATGCTCACAAATTAAAAGGCACATAAAAAAATTAATGAAAGGAAATATTTCATTTCTGGTTTCTGAACGGAAAAAAAAATTATTTCTGGCAAAGCAATAAACATTAATTAGGTAACTATGCAAAATGCCTCAGGAAGATTTAACAAATATTATAATCCAATTAGTTATTTAAAAGTGTTATGAATGCAGCTAAGTTGTAATGGTAATTTGTCTATAATCAAAATTGTCACAAAATCTTTTAAAAATTTAATATCAAAACAGCTATAAACAGGCAGGAAATATGAAACATTTGGCATCATTTTTGTCTGGCATTTGAAATGCATGGTTATTTTCTCAACCGAAGAATATCCTTCTCAGTACTTCAGAAGTGATTTCTCAAACACAGGCCGATTTCTGGTATGTGAAAGTAGCTTTAAAAGATGTCTAAGGCATCTAAACATAAAAACTTTACCCTTAAGATACTAGACAAGCCTCCTCCCAGGAATAAGCCTGCCATGGTTTCACAATGAAATCTCACTGCCTTTACACACTTTGGTAAACATGCATCCCTAGTTGAAAACTAAACAAAGAATTAAAGGCCATGGATGAGCTGAACTGCACTTTACCAATAAGAAACCATGCCAAAGTAGACTGCTCAATTTGGGGAGAGGGCGAGCATCTCAGAGACCACCTAACCAAGTAGAGTGGCTTCCATTTCCAAGTTCACAAACAAAGAAGTCATTCTGAAAATTATGATGAGACTAGAGATCTAGCTCCTCTGTTCTCTGGCCTGTCACAGGAATGACAGTGCATAGAATTAGATGATTATGAAGGTGGGTTTGTTCGCCATTATCTGGGGAAAAGTGACAGAAATGAAAATTCAAGATGGCTGGTTTAAGCCAGATATGCTTAATAACTCACTGATTCCCATAGCTTCCGGTTCCGCTCCCGGGACCAAGTGCTGTCTGCAGAGTCCCAGTGCACTCTGGAGCAGGTCACCATACCTGCAGCTCCTGCTGAGGGAAGTTGCATGGCTACCCACCACCACCTCGAACTGAGCGAGCCAACAACTGCAGCGGTCTCTGAAGGACAGACTCAGACCCTAACCAGAGAGGTGACAGGAGGCACAAAAACCCGAATGCCACAACTGACCAGGAGCCACCTAATCATGAACCACTGAAGCCATGGGCAAATGTCAGTGCAAAAAATTACATACTAATACAAAGGACAACATGGTAACTCCAGAAGAGAGTGGCGATCTAACAAATACAAGACCTGAACTGAGCAATGAAGAGGAAACAGAAGGAAGCAACACCAAAAATTCCTTTTTGATAATCATCGAAGCTCTAAAAGAAGATATGAAAAAAAGCCTTAAAGAAATAGAAGAAAATACAAACAAAAAATTGGAAGAGATGAACAAATCTATGAAAGAAACATGCCAGGAACTAAAAGCTGAAATAAAAGCTGAAATAGAAGCAATTAAAAAGGCACAAAATGAGGCAAAGATGGAAATAGAAAACCTGAAGAAAAAAGCTGGAACCACAGATACAAGCATAATAAACAGAGTTCAAGAGATGGAAGATAAAATCTCTGAAGTGGAAGACTCAGTAGCTCAAATAGATATATCAGTCAAAGAAAATAATAAAACTAAAAAAGCCATAACTCAAAATGTTCAGGAAATCTGGGACACCATGAAAAGGCCTAATTTGAGAAAAATAGGAATAGAAGAAGGAGAAGAATACCAGCTCAAAGGCACAGATAATGTTTTCAATAAAATCATAGAAGAAAACTTCCCTAACCTGAAGAAAGAAATGCCTATAAAGATACAAGAAGCTTACAGAACATCAAATAGATATGATCCCAAAAAAAAGTGAGCGCGCCACATTATAATCAAGCCACAAAACATACAGAACAAAGAAAAAATTTTAAGAGCTGCAAAAGAAAAGGGCCAACTCACATATAAAGGCAGACCCATCAGAATAACGCCTGACTATTCAATGGAAATGATGAAAGCTAGAAGGGCTTGGTCAGAAGTTATACAGATGCTAAAACAGCATGGCTGCAAAACTAGAATACTATATCCTGGAAAACTATCAATCACCATAGATGGAGTAAACAAGGTATTTCAGGACAAAGTCAGACTGAAAGAATATCTATCTACCAATCCAACACTACAGAGAGTATTAGAGGGAAAACTCCAACCTAAGGACCTCAGATACACCCAAGAAATCACAAACAATCAATAAGTCCACAGAAGAATACCCTAGAGAAAGGAAATACAAACAAGTTGCCACCAAAAATGGTAGGAAATATGAATCAATGGTCACTAATTTCCCTTAATATCGATGGACTCAACGCTCCTATAAAACAACACACACTAACAAGATGGATACAACTACAGAAGCCATCCTTCTGTTGCCTACAAGAAACACACCTCAACTGCAAAGACAGACACAGGCTTAGAATAAAGGGTTGGGAAAAGATTTTCCAGTCAAATGGTACTAAGAAACAAGCAGGGGTTGCAATCCTAATATCTAACAAAGTAGACTTTAAGCTAAAAGCAATTAAAAGGGACCAAGATGGTCACTACTTATTCATCAAAGGAAAAACTGGTCAAGAGGAGATTTCAATCTTAAATATTTATGCTCCTAATATAGGGGCACCTACATATGTAAAAGAAACACTGCTAAAGCTCAAATCCCACATCAATTCTTACACCCTAGTAGGAGACTTCAATACCCTACTTTCAACCCTGGATAAATCAACCAGACAGTGCCTCAACAGAAAAATAAGGAGTCTAAATGAGGTTACGATGCAAATGGATTTCATAGATATCTACAGATCCTTCCACCCAAAGGCAAAGGAATATACATATTTCTCAGCTCCTCATGGAACTTTCTCTAAAACTGACCACATGTCATAAAGCAAATATCAGCAGATAAAAAAAAAATGGAAATAATCCCTTGTAACATATTGGACCACCAGGGCCTAAAGTTAGAGTTCAACAACATCAAAACCCAAAGAAAGCCTACCAACTCATGGAAACTAAACATCAATCAGCTGAACCATCTTTGGGTCAAGGAAGAAATTAAGAAAGAAATCGAAGTCTTCCTAGAATTCAATGAAAATGAATCTACAACGTATCCAAACTTGTGGGACACAATGAAAGCAGTCTTAGGAGGAAAATTCATAGCGCTAGATGCCTATATGAAAAACCTTGAGAAATCCCACACTAGAGACCTAACAGTGCAGCTGAAAGCCTTAGAACAATTAGAAGGAACTCACCTAGAAGGAGTAGACAGTAGGAAATAATCAACCTTAGAGCTGAAATCAATACAATTGAAACAAAAAGAACAATACAAAGAATCAACGAATCTAAGAGTTGGTTCTTTGAGAAAGTTAACAAGATAGATAAGCCCTTAGCCAAACTAATCAAAAAACAGAGAGAGAGTGTTCAAATCAACAAAATCAGAAATGAAAAGGGGGACATAACAACAGACCCACAGGAAATACAGAGAATTATCAGATCATATTTTGAAAATCTGTATTCCACAAAAATGGAAAACCTAGAAGAAATGGACAGCTTTCTGGACAGGTACCATCTACCAAAATTAAATGAAGATCAGATTAATTACCTAAACAGGCCTATAACCCTTAAGGAAATTGAAACTGTCATTAAAAGCCTCCCCAAAAATAAAAGCCCTGGTCCAAATGATTTCAGTGCCAAATTCTACCAGACATTCAAAGAAGAATTACCACCGTTACTCCTCAAACTATTTCACACAGTAGAAACGGAAGAAATATTGCCAAATTCCTTTTATGAGGCCACAATCACCCTAATACCCAAGCAACTCAAAGACACAGCAAAGAAGGAGAATTACAGACCAATTTCCCTCATGAATATTAATGCGAAAATTCTCAACAAAATTTTGGCAAACCGAATACAACAATGCATAAAAGATATCATCCACCATGACCAAGTAGGCTTCATCCCAGAAATGCAGGGCTGGTTTAACATACGAAAAACTGTAAATATTATCCATCATATAAACAAACTAAAGGAACAAAACCACATGATCATATCCTTAGATGCGGAAAAAGCCTTTGACAAAATCCAACACTCCTTTATGATTAAAGCCCTGGAGAGATCAGGAATACAGGGAGACTACTTAAATATAATTAAGGGGATTTACAAGAAGCCGACAGCCAGTATCAAACTTAATGGAGAAAAACTCAAAGCAATCCCACTAAAGTCAGGAACTAGACAAGGATGTCCTCTCTCCCCTTATCTATTCAATATAGTTCTCGAAATTTTAACTAAAGCAATAAGGGAAG